>CM065590.1:438040462-438062438 GCA_033119425.1 Bufotes viridis
GGGCTCATTTTTTGCGGGATGAGATGGCGGTTTGATTGGTACTATTTTGGGAGGCATACGCTTTTTGATCTCTTTGTATTACACTTTTAGTGATGTAAGTTGCCCAAAAATGGCTTATTTACACCATTTTTTAAAAAATTTTATGGCGTTCACCTGACGAGTTCAGTCATATGATATTTTTATAGAGCAGATTTTTACGGACGCGCGATACCTAATATGTGTAGTGTATTTTTATTTTATTTTTATTCAGTGATATGTGTTTTTTTCATTTTTACTTTTTGTTCACTTTTTAACATTTTTTTGACCCAGACCCACTTGGTTCTGAAAGATCCAGTGGATCTGGTGTCTAGTATACTACAGTACAGTACACTATATAGTGCACTGTACTGTATTTTATACTTTACAAAGTCTGAATAGACCTTTAGCAGGTCTATTCAGACTTTCAACACCATGGACACAGGACGCTTCTGAAAGCGTCCTGTCTCCATGGCAACCATCACCCGCTGCCATAAGAGGGCAGCGGGTGATTGAAGCAGAAGAGTGGAGCCCCTCCTCTGCGATCCCATCCTGTTGGGGGCTGCAAAGGCACAGCAGCCCCCATGGGAGAGGAGGGGCTCCCTCCTGTTAACCCCTTCCATACTGCGGTCCGTACGGACCGCGGTGCGAAGGGGTTAAACGGCTGGCATTTGATCAAGCACAGATGCCAGCCATTTCTATCAGAGTGTCAGCAATGTGCTGACACTCTGATAGACCCACTAGACACCAGGGAAACATTACAGAGGAGGCGGGCGGGGATCGCAATCGCGATCCCGCCCGCCGCACCGCCCGCCTCCCGCACCGCCTCCCGCCGCCGCAACCACCCCCTGCACCCCGCAGCCACAATATGATTGGGGGCTGCAGGGGGTTAAAATAAACACATTGGGGCATTAACCTTCTGATCCCGCGGTCACAGACCGCGAGGATCAAGATCGCACTAAAAAGCTGCAAACCGCAGGTCTGAATTGACCTGCGGTTTGCAGCGATCGCCGATATGGGGGGGTCACAAGACCCCCCTGGGCATTGTAACAAGGTACCTGCTGAATGATTTCAGCAGGTACCTTGTTCCGATCACTGCCAGCTGAGCAGCAGTGATCGGAACAACTCATGACGTACCTGTACGTCATGGGTCCTTAAGGACTCGGAAACCATGACGTACAGGTACGTCATGCGTCCTTAAGGGGTTAAAATACACAGCCCAAATACATATTTTACATTTCTGCTGTGACATAGTGCATACAGTAAGTGTATTTTTGCAAAAAAAAAAAAAAGCCGTATTCTTGCTTCAAAAGACAGTTGTGCATACAGCGTAAAAATACCTAATTTATATTACTGCAGTGAAATAATGCATCAGTGTATTTTTTTGAAAAAAAAAAGTGTTATTCTTGGTCCACAGAGCATTTTTATGACACAGGCACTGCCTTAGTTTTAGTGAACTTAATTGTTGACTATTGGCAGTTAAATTGATACCGGAGATAAACCATCTGTCAGCTTGGTGGGTGAACGCAAATAATGAGGAGAACATCAAATAAGGGATGTGGGCATGGTTGTGGTGGTATTGGGGGAGCTCCTGTTGCTGGGAGAGGATGTGGCCGTTCAGCGCCAACTACAGGTCCAAGTGAAACACGTTCCTTGGGTGCGAGTAGGAGACAGAACCTGCAGCGTAATTTGGTAGGCTCGAATGCCGCTCCATGGATGGTGAGGCCATAACAAGTATAGGCGATAGTAGATTGGGTGGCTGACAGTGGCTCCAGTTCCTTCACAGTATCTCCCACACATTTCTCTGCAGAAAGCTCAGAGTTGGCACCTGCAGCCCATGCCCATCAGTCTTTCACCTCACCCCCTTGCAAATCAGCCAAGCAGTTTGAGCTCCAAGTCATGAAGCAAACTCTTATGCTTTTTGATGACTCTGCTGGCAGGGATTTCCCGGCCTATCCACCTAGCTCTGCCCCAGAAGTAGAAGACATTGAATGCACTGATGCCCAACCACTTATGTTGCAGGATGAGGACATGGGAAGACCGTCGCAGCACGTCTCTGATGATGACGAAACACAGGTGCCAACTGCTGTGGCTTTCTGCAATGTGCACACCGACGAGCAGGGCAGGGGTCAAGAATGGGTGGAAGATGATGTGGAGGATGATGAGGTCCTAGACCCAGATTGGACTCAAGGTCGTGCTAGTGATGTGTGCAGTTCTGAGGAAGAGGCGGTGGTTGCACAGAGGCACCAGCACAGCAAAAGAGGAAGCAGGGTGCAGAAGCGGAGCAGCCGTTCCAGACACAGTACTCCTGCTACTGCCCACCGTACTCAGGGACCGAGCACACCAAGGCTAGCTCCAAGGAGTTCATTTGCATGGCAGTTCTTCACACAATGTCCTGATGACAAGACACGAGTAAGGATGAGCGAACCCGAACTGGATAGTTCGGGTTCGTACCGAATTTTGGGGTGTTCGGGACACGGACCTAAACATTTTCAAAAAAGTTCGGGTTTGGGTCCGTTGTTCGGCGATTTCTTCCCGCTTTCTGAAGGGCTGCACAGCAGCCAATCAGCTAACGTTTTACTTCTTGCCCTAAGAAGCCATCACAGCGATGCCTACTAATGGCATGGCTGTGATTGGCCAAGTGCAGCATGTGACCCAGCCTCTATTTAAGCTGGAGTCACGTATCGCCGCACGTCACACTGCTCTGATTAGTGTAGGGAGAAGACGCAGCTTCTGTGAGGGCGAGATTAGGAAGGGAAAAGTCAGCAAAAACACCTAATGAATTGATCGATCTACAGCTGTGAATCATTCAACTTCTGCTAGGTAATTGCTCACAGGTTTTTAGGCTGCACAGAGCGTTTTTCTGTCACTTTGATTGGCAGCCATTTTGTGTCTTGTGGTGCACCAGCACAAGCTGCCACCAAGTCCATCAATCCATCAATACTATTTTTTTTTTTTTTTTTGCTGTATTCTACATCAGGGGCTTGGCTGTGCTTATTGTCACCCCTAGAAACTCAGGATAGAAATTTCTATATTTTATTAAGGGGTTAAATTCAATTGCCAAAATAGCAATCCCCTAAATCTGGTGTTCCAGCTGTGGCTAGCCAAGTGTAATACTGTCTGCTGTCTGGCAAAGGATAGATTTTTTTCTGTAGTGAAATTCAATTGCCAAAATAGCAATCCCCTAAATCTGGTGTCCCAGCAGTGGCTGGCAAAGTTTAATAGTGTCCGGCAAAGGATAGATAATTTTCTGGGGTGAAATTCAATTGCCAAAATAGCAATACCGTAAATCTGGTGTTCCAGCTGTGACTGGACAAGTTTCATAGTGTACGTCATAGGATATATTATTTTCTGCTGTGAAATTCAGTTGCAAAAATAGAAATACCGTAAATCTGATGTTCCAGCTGGGGCTGGACAAGTTTAATAGTGTCCGGCAAAGGATATATTTTTTTCTGGGGTGAAATTCAATTGTCAAAATAGCAATACCATAAATCAGTGGTTTTAGCTGTGGCTGGCCAAGTTTAATAGTGTCCGGCAAAGGATATATTTTGTTCTGGGGTGAAATTTAATTGCCCTTCTCCACGGGCTGCACCTCAATGGGGAAGGGGTAGCTGTGTTGGGGAGAAAGATGGCTAGAAGGTTGGAGGAGTGTTTAAACTAGGGACTGGGGGGGAGGGTAATTACATTATAGGAGGGGAAGATAGTGCAGATAGAGACCAGGGGCGAGGTAGTGTGACTGGGGGAGGAATGGAAGGGGGGACTAGAACAGCTCAGAATGAAAGATGTAGGGTAAAAAATACACATTAACCTGTCAAATGTATGTATACTAATGCCAGAAGCCTGACTAACAAGACTGGTGAACTGGAATTAGTGATGTGTGAGGAGGACTATGACATAGTGGGAATAACTGAGACATGGCTGGATAATAGCTATGACTGGGCAGTTAATATAAAAGGTTACAATCTGTTTAGAAAGGATCATCAAAACCGGAGAGGTGGAGGGGTCTGCCTCTATGTGAAGTCGTGTCTAAATCCCGTAATTCGAGAATACATCTCTGAGGGACATGAACATGTGAAGTCACTGTGGGTAGAAATACATGGAGCAAAAAACAATAATAAATTACTAATAGGAGTGTATTATAAACCCCCTAATATACAAGAGTCCACAGAATATCTATTACTAAACGAGATAGACGAGGCGGCAAATCATAATGAAGTCGTTATCATGGGGGACTTCAACTACCCAGATATAGACTGGGAAACTGAAAGCTGTACATCCCAAAAAGTAAACAGGTTCTTGGCAATAGCTAAAGACAATTTCCTTTCTCAACTGGTTCAGGACCCCACTAGAGGGACGGCCATACTGGACTTAGTATTAACCGATAGACCTGATAGAACAACAGATGTGCAGGTTGGGGGACACCTGGGAAATAGTGACCATAAAGTTTTAACCTTCCAATTATCCTTCAAACGAGAGTTTCTAAAGGGAGGAACAAAAATACCAAACTTCAAAAAAGCAAAATTTAGCCAACTAAGCGAGGCCATAGGCCTAACTAGCTGGGACAAATTCCTCAAAAATAAAAATACAACCATAAAATGGGAGATTTTTAAAAGCCTTGTAACATCTAATTGTGAGAGGTACATACCTTATAGGAATAAAAGGCTAAGGAACAATAAGAAACCAATGTGGATAAATGGAACCGTAAAGAAAGCAATAAATGACAAAAAGAAAGCATATAAATCACTAAAACAGGAGGGGAGTCAAGAAGCACTGATAAACTATAAGGAAAAAAATAGAATATGTAAAAAACTAATAAAATTTGCCAAACTAGAGACCGAGAGATTAATTTGCAAAGAGAGTAAAACTAACCCTAAAATGTTTTTCAATTATATAAATAGTAAAAAATATAAATCTGAAGGAGTCGGCCCTCTACATAGCAATGAGGGGGGTGTTGCAGAGAGCGACGAGGATAAAGCAAAACTATTAAATATTTTTTTCTCCACTATATTCACTGAGGAAAATAAACTGTCAGATGAAATGCAGAATGTAAAAGTAAATTCATTATTAAAAGTGCCCTGTCTGACCCAGGAAGAAGTACAACAGCGACTTAAAAAGATTAAAAAAGACAAATCGCCAGGACCGGATGGCATACACCCCCGTATCCTAAGGGAATTAAGTGATGTCATAGCCAGACCTTTATTTCTGATATTTACGGACTCTATACTGTCAGGGAATGTTCCACAGGATTGGCGCATAGCAAATGTGGTGCCAATATTCAAAAAGGGTCCAAAAACAGAGCCTGGAAATTATAGGCCAGTAAGTTTAACATCTATTGTTAGTAAGCTGTTTGAAGGGTTTCTAAGAGATTCTATTTTGGAGTATCTCAATGAAAATAAGCAAATAACGCCATATCAGCATGGCTTCATGAGGGATCGGTCATGCCAAACGAATGTAATCAGCTTCTATGAGGAGGTAAGTTCTAGACTTGACAGCGGCGAATCAATATATCTGGACTTCTCCAAAGCATTTGACACCGTACCTCATAAAAGGTTAGTATATAAAATGAGGATGCTCGGACTGGGAGAAAATGTCTGTATGTGGGTAAGTAACTGGCTAAGTGACAGAAAACAGAGGGTGGTTATTAACGGTAGATACTCAGATTGGGTCACTGTAACTAGTGGGGTACCTCAGGGGTCAGTATTGGGCCCTATTCTCTTCAATATATTTATTAATGATCTTGTGGAAGGCCTGCACAGTAAAATATCTATTTTTGCAGATGACACTAAACTGTGTAAAGTAATTAACACTGAAGAGGACAGTTTTCTGCTACAGAGGATCTGGATAGATTGGAGGCTTGGGCAGAAAAATGGCAGATGAGGTTTAACACTGACAAATGTAAAGTTATGCACATGGGAAGGAATAATGCAAGTCACAAGTACATATTAAATGGTAAAACACTCGGTAACACTGACATGGAAAAGGATCTAGGAATTTTAATAAACAGCAAATTAAGCTGCAAAACCAGTGTCAGGCAGCTACTGCCAAGGCCAATAAGATAATGGGTTGCATCAAAAGGGGCATAGATGCCCGTGATGAGAACATAGTCCTACCACTTTACAAATCACTAGTTAGACCACACATGGAGTACAGTGTACAGTTCTGGGCTCCTGTGAACAAGACAGACATAGCAGAGCTGGAGAGGGTTCAGAGGAGGGCAACTAAAGTAATAACTGGAATGAGGGATCTGCAGTATCCTGAAAGGTTATCAAAATTAGGGTTATTCACTTTAGAAAAAAGACGACTGAGGGGAGATCTAATAACTATGTATAAATATATCAGGGGTCAGTACAGAGATCTGTTCCATCATCTATTTATCCCCAGGACTGTGACTGTGACAAGGGGACATCCTCTGCGTCTGGAGAAAAGAAGGTTTGTACACAAACATAGAAAAGGATTCTTCAAAAGTAAGAGCAGTGAGACTATGGAACTCTCTGCCTGAGGAGGTGGTGATGGTGAGTACAATAAAGGAATTCAAGAGGGGACTGGATTTATTTCTGGAGTGTAATAATATTACAAGCTACAGCTACTAGAGAGGGGTCGTTGATCCAGGGAGTTATTCTGATTGCCTGATTGGAGTCGGGAAGGAATTGTTTTCCCCTTAAGTGGAGAAAATTGGCTTCTGCCTCACAGGGGTTTTTTGCCTTCCTCTGGATCAACTTGTTGGAAACAGGCCGAACTGGATGGACAAATGTCTTTTTTCGGTCTTATATACTATGTTACTATGTTACTAAAATACCCTGAATCTGGTGTTCCAGCTGTGACTGGACAATTTCCCTAGTGTCCGTCAAAGGATATTTTATTTTCTGGGGTGAAATACAGTTGCTGAAATAGAAATACAGTAAATCTGGTGTTCCAGCTGGCCTAGTTTAAATCTGTCCATAAAAGGGTATATTTTTTTCTGGGGTGAAATTTAATTGCCAAATTAGCAATACCCTGAATCTGGTGTTCCAGCTGTTGCAGGCCTAGTTTAAATCTGTCCGTAAAAGGGTATATTTTTTTCTGGGGTGAAATTTAATTGCCAAAATAGCAATACCCTGCATCTGGTGTTCCAGCTGTGACTGGACAATTTCCCTAGTGTCCATCAAAGGATATATTATCCCTCTTCTGCTGCTGCCTCGGTCTCTTCCTCTGCCTCGGGAGGTGTGTTGGCACCTGCCGCCCACCAAACAGAGGATGTGCCACCGACACCACCACCTGCGTCACCAAGCATCTCCACCATGTCATAGGGCAGCGTTCAGCTCTCCATCTCACAAACCTTGGAGAGAAAGCGTAAATTCCCACCTAGCCACCCTCGAGCCCTGGGCCTGAATGCCATCATTTCTAAACTACTGGCCTTTGAAATGCTGTCATTCAGGCTGGTGGACACAGACAGCTTCAAACAGCTGATGGCGATGGCTGTCCCACAGTATGTTGTTCCCAGCCGCCACTACTTCTCCAAGACAGCCGTGCCTTCCCTGCACAACCAAGTATCCGATAAAATCAAGTGTGCACTGCGCAACGCCATCTGTGGCAAGGTCCACCTAACCAAAGATACGTGGACCAGTAAGCACGGCCAGGGACGCTATATCTCCCTAACTGCACACTGGGTAAATGTAGTGGCGGCTTGGCCCAGGCAGAGAGTTCTTTGGCGCACGTCCCTCCGCCGCCAAGGATCGCAGGGCATAATTCTTTGCCTCCTGTAGCCTCCTCCTCCTACTCAGCTTCCTCCTCCTCCTCTTCCACCTGCTCATCCAGTCAGCCACACACCTTCACCACCAACTTCAGCACAGCCCGGGGTAAATGTCAGCAGGCCGTTCTGAAACTCATATGTTTGGGGGACAGGCCCCACACCGCGCAGGAGTTGTGGCGGGGTATTGAACAACAGACCGACCAGTGGTTGCTGCCGGTGGGCATCAAGCCCGGCCTGGTGGTGTGCGATAATGGGCGAAATCTCGTCGCAGCTCTGGGACTAGCCGGTTTGACGCACATCCCTTGCCTGGCGCATGTGCTGAATTTGGTGGTGCAGAAGTTCATTCACAACTACCCCGATATGTCAGAGCTGCTGCATAAAGTGCGGGCCGTATGTGCGCGCTTCCGGTATTCACATCCTGCTGCTGCTCGTCTGTCTGGGCTACAGCGTAACTTCGGCCTTCCCGCTCACCGCCTCATATGCGACGTGCCCACCAGGTGGACCTCCACCTTGCACATGCTGGAGAGACTGTGCGAGCAGCAGCAGGCCATAGTGGAGTTTCAGCTGCAGCACGTACGGGCCAGTCGCACTGCGGAACAGCACCACTTCACCACCCATGACTGGGCCTCCATGTAAGACCTGTGTGCTCTGTTTCGCTGTTTCGAGTACTCCACCAACATGGCCAGTGGCGATGACACCGTTATCAGCGTTACAATACCACTTCTATGTCTCCTTGAGAAAACACTTAGGGCGTTGATGAAAGAGGAGGTGGCCCAGGAGGAGGATGAGGGGTCATTTTTAGCAGTTTCAGGCCAGTCTGTTAGAAGTGGCTCAGAGGGAGGTTTTTTGCAACAGCAGAGGCCAGGTACAAATGTGGCCAGCCAGGGCCCACTACTGGAGGAGGAGGTGGAGGAGGATGAGGATGAAGCAGGTTCACAGCGGGGTGGCACCCAACACAGCTTAGGCCCATCACTGGTGCGTGGCTGTGGGGATACGGAGGGCGATGACAATACGCCTCCCACAGGGGACAGCTTGTCCTTACCTCTGGGCAGCCTGGCACACATGAGCAACTACATGCTGCAGTGCCTGTGCAACGACAGCAGAGTTGACCACATTTTAACGTGTGCAGACTACTGGGTTGCCACCCTGCTGGAACCCCGGTACAAAGACAATGTGCCCACCTTACTTACTGCACTGGAGCGTGATAGGAGGATGCGCGAGTACAAGCGCACGCTGGTAGACGCGCTCCTGAGAGCATTCCCAAATGTCACAGGGGAACAAGTGGAAGCCCAAGGCAAAGGCAGAGGAGGAGCAAGAGGTCACCAACGCAGCTGTGTCACGGCCAGCTCCTCTGATGGTAGGGTTAGCATGCCACGCCACAGCTAAATGCACCACCACCTGATACGGAATGTGTTAGCAGGAGGCAGCATTTCACTAACATGGTTGAACAGTACGTGTGCACACCCCTCCACGTACTGACTGATAGTTCGGCCCCATTCAACTTCTGGGTCTCCAAATTGTTCACGTGGCCAGAGCTAGCCTTTTATGCCTTAGAGGTTCTGGCCTGCCTGGCGGCCAGCGTTTTGTCTGAACGTGTATTCGGCACGGCAGGGGGCGTCATTACTGACAAACGCAGCTGCCTGTCCACAGCCAACGTGGACAAGCTGACGTTCATAAAAATGAACCAGGCATGGATCCCACAGGACCTGTCCATCCCTTGTGCAGAATAGACACTTATAACTGCCTCCCCCTCAACCATATATTCTTGTACTCCGGGGCACTTCTTTATTGAATCCTCTTTTTTTAATTTTACCATTATATTGCGATGCAACCAAAAGTTGATTGAACCTCTCCTCCGTCTAGGTGCCATGGGCCTAATTATCTGAAAGTGGCCTGTTCCAGTGGTGGGTAACATGAAGCCTGATTCTCTGCTATGCAACCTCTGTCCTCTGTCTGGGTGCCAGGGGCCTAATTATCGAAAAGTGGCCTTCTCCATTGGTGGGTGACATACGCCTGATTCTCTGCTATGCGACCTCTGTCCTCTGTCTGGGTGCTGGGACCTAAATAAATGAAAGTGGTCTTCTCCATTGGTGGGTGACTTGAAGCCTGATTCTCTGCTATGGGACCTCTCTCCAATTGATATTGCTTAATTTTTATTTATTTTATTTTAATTAATTTCCCTATCCACATTTGTTTGCAGGGGATTTACCTACATGTTGCTGCCTTTTGCAGCCCTCTAGCCCTTTCCTGGACTATTTTACAGCATTTTTAGTGTCTAAAAGTTCGGGTCCCCTGTGACTTCAATGGGGTTCGGGTTCGCCCGAACTTCTCGAACCCGAACATCCAGGTGTTCGCTTAACTCTAGACACGAGTGGTTTGCACGTTGTGCCATCAGAGCCTGAAGCGAGGCATAAACGTTCTAAACCTGAGTACAACCTGCATGACCAGGCATCTACAAGCAAAGCACGAACTGCAGTGGATTAAACACCTTAAAAACCAAGAAAGGTCTCAGACTCCTCCTGCTTCCTCTTCTGCTGCTGTCTCTGCCTCTTCTTCCACCTCTAGAGTCACAGTGGCATCTGCCACCCAGCAAACAGAGGATGTGCCACCAACACCACCACCTCCGTCATCATCACCAAGCATCTCCACCATGTAACACGCAAGCGTTCAGCTGTCCAGCTCCCAAACACTGGAGAGAAAGAGAAAATACCCACCTACCCACCCCCGATCCTTGGTCCTGAATGCCAGCATTTTAAAATGACTGGCCGTTGAAATGCTGTCATTCCGTCTGGTAGAGATGGACGGTTTCAAACAGCTGATGGCGGTGGCTGTCCCACAGTACGTAGTTTCCAGCCGCCACTAATTTTCCAGGCGAGCTGTCCCTTCCCTGCACAACCAAGTGGAGGATAAAATCAAGTGTGCATTGTGCAATGCGATCTGTGGCAAGGTCAACAGAACTACAGCTACATGGACCAGTAAGCACGGGCAGGGACACTATATCTCCCTAACTGCACACTGGGTAAATGTAGTGGCGGCTGTGCCCGAGGCGGATAGCGGTTTGGCGCATGTCCTTCCCCCACCCAGGATCGCAGGGCATTAGTCTTTGCCCCCTTTTGACTACTCCTCCTACTCAGCTTCCTCCTTTTCTACCACCTCCTCATCTGGTCAGCGAAAGACCTTCACCACCCACTTCAGCACAGCCAGGGGTAAAAGTCAGCAGGCGGTTTTAAAACTTATGTGTTTGGGGGACAAACCCCACACCGCACAGGAGCTGTGGAGGGGCATAGAAGAACAGACCGATGAGTGCTTGCTGCCAGAGAGCTTCAAGTCTGACCTGGTGGTGTGCGATAATGGGTGAAATCTCGTAGCAGCTCTGGGACTAGCCAATTTGATGCACATCCCTTGCCTGGCGCATGTACTAAATTTGGTGGTGCAGAAATTCCTTAAAAACTACCCAGACATGGGTCCAACTGTGCGCACTTTCGGCATTCTCACCCTGCTGCTGCTCGCCTGCCTGCGATGCAGCGTAACTTCGGCCTTCCCACTCACCGCCTCATATGCGACGTGCCCACCAGGTGGAACTCCACCTTGCATATGCTGGAGAGACTGTGCGAGCAGCTGCAGGCAAAAGTGGAGTTTCAGTCACTCTGCGGAACAGTACCACTTTGCCACCAGTGACTGGGCCTCCATGCGAGACCTGTGTACCTTGTTGCGGTCTTTGAGTACTCAACCAACATGGCCAGTGCTGATGATGCCGTTGTTAGCATTACAATACCACTTCTATGTCTCCTTAAATAAACAATTATGACGATCATGGAAGAGGATGTGGCACAGGAGGAAGAGGGGGCATTTCACAGGGTTTCAGGCCGTTCATTCAGAAGTGGCTCAGAGGGTGGGTTCCTGCATCAGCATAGGCCAGGTATACATGTGGCCAGCCAGGGCACAGTTCTGGAGGACAAGGAGGAGGATGGGGTAGAAGAGGAGGAGGACCCGGGTTCACTGCAGGGTGGCACCCAACGCAGCACATGGCTATCACTGGAGAGTGGCTGGGGGGATACAGAGGACACAGATGATACACCACCTACAGAGGACAGCTTATCCTTACCTCTGGGCAGCCTGGCACACATGAGCGACTACATGCTGCAGTGCCTGTGCAACTACAGCAGAGTTGCCCACATTGTAACTTGTGCTGACTACTGGGTTGCCACCCTGCTGGATCCCCGCTACAAAGACAACGTGCCCTGCAGCCAGTGTATTGTCTGAACGTGTATTTAGCACGGCAGGGGGCGTCATTCCAGACAAACGCAGCCGTCTGTCCACAGCCAACGTGGACAAGCTCGCGTTTATTAAAATGAACCAGGCATGGATTATGCAGGACTTGTCCGTACCTTGTGCAGAATAGACATTTATAACCGTAACCATACATTCTTGTACTCCAGTGCACTTATTTATTGAATCCTTTTTTTTATTTGAACCATTATTTTGGGGGCTACCCCAATTTTAAAAACTCAAAAAATAATGTTTAATTTTTATTTGTTTTACTTTATTTTAAGCAATTTCCCTATCCACATTTGTTTGCAGGGCACTTACCCACATTTTGCTGCCTTTTGCAGCCCTATAGTCCTTACCAGGACTTTGTTAATGCCATATTTGTGCCCAAAAGTTCAGGTACACATTTACTTCATTGGTGGGTGACATTAACCTCTTATTGCCATGAATAAACCTTTTCTTTTGTCTGCTTGCTAGGAGCCTACATTAGTGAAAATCGCCTATTCCATTGGTGGGTGACATGAAGCCTGTTTTAGCGTGAATGAACCTCTTCTCTGTCTGGGTACCAGGGGCCTACATTTCTTAAAATCGCCTGTTGCATTGGTGGATGACATGAAGCCTGTTTTGCCGTGAATGAACCTCTCCTTTGTCTGGGTGTCAGGTGCCTAACTTACTGAAAATCTCCTGTTCCATTGGTGGGTGACATGAACCTCCTTTTGCCGTGAATAAACCTCTCCTCTGTCTGGGTGCCAGGGGCATAACTTACTGAAAATTGCCTATTCCATTGGTGGGTGACATTAACCTATTTTTGACGAGAATGAACCTCTCCTCTGTCTGGGTGCCAGGGACCTACATATCTGAAAATCGCCTGTTGCATTGGTGGGTGACATTTACCTCTTTTTGCCGTGAATAAACCTCTCATCTGTCTGGGTGCCAGGGGCCTAACTTACAAAAAATCGCCTGTTCCATTGGTGGGTGACATTAACCTCTTATTGACATGAATAAACCTCTCCTCTGTCTGGGTGCCAGGGGCCTACATTAGTGACAATCGCCTGTTCCATAGGTGGGTGAACTGAAGCCGGTTTTGCCGTGAATGAACCTCTCCTCTGTCTGGGTGCCAGGGGCTTACATTTCTGAATATCACCTGTTCCATTGGTGGCTGACAATAACACAGTTTTGCCAGTGATAAGCCCCTGCTGTGCATTGTTGGCAGGACACCAAATTTTGTAAAAACGTCTGTTACTGATCAAAAGATGCGTGACTACAAATGCACGCTGGTAGATGCACTGCTGATGGAATTCCCACCTGACGCCTGCTCAACCTCCTACTCCACATCCACCACCTCCTCCTCCAAGTTGCCAATTAATAAAGTTTAATTTTTATTTATTTTATTTTAAGTCATTTCCCTATCCACATTTGTTTGCAGGACATTTGCCTACATTTTGCAGCCTTTTGCAGCCCTCTAGCCCTTTCCAGTTCTTTTTTTAAGCCACTTTAGTGCCCAAAAGTTGACTTCAATGGGGTTCAGGCTCGGTATCAAGTTCGGGTTAAGTTCAGATCCTGAAGCCAAACGTTTTTGTGAAGTTCGGCCGAACCCGTCGAACCTGAACTTACAGGTGTTCGCTCAACTCTACTCCTTATTGCTGCTACTGCTAACACCACCCTCTTCCTCTGATGTTGCCTCCTCCTCAGCATCCGATCTGGCTTCCAGGTCCTGTCCAACACACAACTGTCTTTACCCTCCTTGCCGCTTTTGTCAGACTGGGAGATATCATAATGGGATCCTTGCTTTCCCCTCCCCTGCTTTGCATTGTCCCTGACTGTCACTATTGCTGCCCCCACTATAGTGTATGGGTGCCACTACCACCACCAACACAGCTATGAATGGGGTCTGCAGCCTCCTCCTGAACCTCCTCTTCAGGGCAGAACAAACTCTGACTGCTGTCACACAAGTCATCAACAGGTAGACTCTCTTGACTGTCTTCTGTAGGGCGTGGTGGGGTTCTCTTGCTACTTCTTAGGAAAAAGGAAGTCACCCCACTAGGAAGGGGCGGTGAAGACAGAGATGACTCCAATGCAAGCCTTCTCTGGGGCTGAAAGAAGGGAGAGTCGGAGGAACTCTGTGACCCCCTAGCTCTATGACAGGGTGTCAGACTCAGAAGTCACCTCCACATTATCCTGCATCTTTAGTTTGAAACCCATTCATATCTCTGACATTTTTGTGCCTTAATGTACAGAGTATGGTATGGTTTGCTAATCTGTTTTTTGGAACTTAAAGACAGGAGGCGTAATACAGTGTTTTTTTTTTTAGCTCCCATTTCTTTTGATCATCTTTGAGTTGCTTTTACATCATAATTCCACCTATGGTAAATTCAGTTGATTGGACATGATTTGGAAAGACACACCCCTGGACAAAAACTCATCCACCACCCGTACGCACGTATATGTGCCAGGATGTAAGGTCACACTCCTAAATATATTTCTAAATTCAATGTTGACCAGGTATTCAGATACTTAAAACAGAACTTTTACTAGATATGCCATAAAATAATTCAGAAAAGTAAAAAAAACACCACAAATCAATGAGCAGAAGAGAGGACTGAACCTCTACCGACACATTCCACTTGATCACATATCATCCGGTGGTAAGAGAAAATATATATACGATCCTACCAGTTCCAGACGTGTAAATGGTTGTTCGGTATATACTGGAACGATATCCTTCGCTGCACTGGCCGAGGATATTGGGGACGGGTGCTTTGTAGCAATGGTAATCAGTGGCGTAAGCTGATGACCCTAGTCAATGGTTCCCTCAAAATGAAATCATTGAAGGGGACTAGTACATTTACTGCCTACAAGACACAGAGCACCCGCTCCGATACGGGTGACCCCATACGGAACCTGTCCCTAGTTAGGCCTATTTAATGGCATAACTAAGGACTGAGTAAAGAGTCTGAATCCTTGTGTCAATACAATAGTTTATTTTTTTCCTTTTAAATAAATTAGCAAAGATTTTTAACATTCTTATTTTTAGCACACAACCAACATAACAAATGTGAAAAAAATGAAAGTGTCTGAATATATATACAGACTTGGCTGGCCAACGGTGGAAAAGGTGATTCCCCTAGTGGGCCTCTGAACCAGGGTAGGCCACTAGTCCCTGACCCCCTGCCAAAGTGGGACATGACACAGTACACTGACTGTACTACATACAGGCAAGGTACAGCATCTCAACCTGCCTATGCATCCATAGAGCAAACTACCCATATAGATTCATTGAGTGGCTGAGATGACTTCTAGGCATAGAGGCACACCAGCCAGTATCATCTTTCCTTAAGGACCAACTTTTTCTGT
This sequence comes from Bufotes viridis, assembly GCA_033119425.1. Taxonomy (NCBI): domain Eukaryota; kingdom Metazoa; phylum Chordata; class Amphibia; order Anura; family Bufonidae; genus Bufotes; species Bufotes viridis. Next base: position 438,055,830 of record CM065590.1, read on the forward strand.
GTTTTTCCACAGAGTACCCCATGAGCAATTATTTTGCTGCAGCCTGCTGCTAAGTGAGTGTCTGTTCCTGGCTCACATACGGTAGCTAAGAGGGTCCTAATCCAATGCAAGAGCCAGTCAAGAGGATATTGATAAGGTCCCCAGGACAGAATAATTTAAGGCACAGGCTAAACAGTGAGCTACTGCTGAAAAAAATGTTTTTGGCAAAGTTTTTGGGATTTGTGAACAGGGCTCAGTTAATATTTGCATGTAGCTTTACAGACAGCCCCAGAATTAATTTTAATGGTGGGCCCTATGCACCTCAGTCAGTGTATACATAATTATCTCATAATACATAGGGCTTCAGATTAAATCTGATGTGGCAAACAACATGTCTCGTATACTCATATATAAAATACCTATAAACCGACCTATGAGGGCCACATGAATGACAATATAATTCCTACAAAAAACACATGTATGCGCAGATCATTCAAAGTCCAAACGATCATAAAGTATCAAAAAAAATCTTTATTTCATATTATGATTAATACAGGATTAAAAAAAGACATACATTACAAGATGGGTTACATAAAAGAGGGACCACTGGAAAAGGCTAGCGATGAAGCACTATATATCTGAGTAGGCCAGTGCCATAATGGCGTGTTGGTACCATTAGTATTAAACAAAACAATCAGTGTGATCAAAGCAGCAATATGAACAAAGTGCCTAAAACAAAGATCTACCTATGCGAGTCAATTGTATACCATGTACCTGTCTAGAAAATCCCTGCGATACCAGTGTCCCTCACTTACTAAATGTGTTTCGCCCAATGGCTTCATTGGAATTCGAATGATCTGGGCATACATGTGTTTTTTGTAGGAATTGTACACTCATATATAGAGTTGAGCGAACACCGTTGCAAAGTTCGAGTTTGGCACCCGAACTTGATCTCAAACCCCAGTAAAGTCAATAGTGACCCGAACTTTGGGGCACTAAAATGGCTCTAAAAGAGTCATGGAAAGGGCTAAAGGGATGCAAAAAGCAAAATGTGGGTAAGAGCATGACAAGTGCCCTGCAAACAAGTGTGGATAGGGAAATGACTTAAAATAAAATAAATAAAAATTAAAAATAATAATCTTGAACTAGGAAGAGGAGGTCCATACGAAGTAGGAGGTTGAGGAGGCGGTGTAGGTGGACGTGGCGGTGTAGGAGGAGGAGGTAGCCAACACTTTTTTTTTTTAATTTAATTTGGGTAGACCACAAAACATTGTGGAATATATAAAATAAAACAAAGAGAAAGTGTGCTGGAGTATAACAATGGCTGTGTGAGGCCGGTATACATGTCTATTCTGCACAAGGTACGGACAAGTCCTGTGGCATCCATGCCTGGTTCATTTTAATGAATGTGAGCTTGTCCACATTGGCTGTGGACTGGCTGCTGCGCTTGTCTGTGATAACTCCCCCTACCGTGCTAAATACACATTCAGACAATACACTGACTGCAGGGCAGGCAAGCACCTCCAAGGCGTAAAGGGCGAGCTCAGACCATGTGCCTAATTTGGAGACCCAGAATTTGGAGACCCAGAAGTTGAATGGGGCAGACCCATCAGTCAGTACGTGTAGGCGTGTGCACACATACTGCTCCACCATGTTGCTGAAATGCTGCCTCCAGCGTATCAGCTGGTGGTGTTGGTTGTTGCGGCATGGTGACAAAGCTTTTCCACATTTCGGCCATGCTAACCCTGCCTTCTGGGGTGCTGGCGGTGCCCCAGCTGTGTTGGAGACCTCCTCCTCTGCCTTCGCTTTGTGCTTCCACTGAGCCCCTGCTGTCAGGTAGGAATGCCATCAGCAGCGCATCTACCAGCGTGCGCTTGTAGTCACGCATCTTCTGATCACGCTCCAGTAAGGGAATTAAGGACAGCACATTGATCCAGCAGGGTGACAACCCAGTAATAAGCACAAGTTAGAATGTGGGCAACTCGGCGGTCGTTGTGCAGGCACTGCAGCATGTAGTTGCTCATGTGTACCAGGCTGCCCAGAGGCAACATCAAGCTGTCCTCTGTGGGAGGTGTATCATCTGTGTCCTCGGTATCCTCCCAGCCACGCTTCATTGATGGCCCTGAGCTGCTTTGGGTGTCATCCTGCTATGAAGACGGTTCCTCCTCATCCTCCCCCTCCTCTTCATCCTCCAGAACTGTGCCCTGGCTGGACAATTGCGTACCTGGCCTATGTTGGTGCAGGAACCCACCCTCTGAGCCACTTGTGAATGACTGGCCTGATAACTGTGGAAATTATCCCTCTTCCTCCTCCTCCTGTGCCACATCCTCTTCCATCATCGCCCAAAGTGTTTTTTCAAGGAGACACAGAAGTGGGATAGTAATGCTGAGAACAGCGTCATATCTATCGCCTGCTGCTGCTCGCACAGTCTCTCCAGCATGTGCAAGGTGGAGTTCCATGTTGTTGGCACGTCGCATATGAGGCGGTGAGTGGGAAGGCCAAAGTTATGCTGCAGCGCAGGCAGGGGAGCAGCAGCAGGATGAGAACGCCAAAATGACATATTGGGGTAGTTTTTCAGGAATTTCTGCACCACCAAATTCAGCACATGCACCAGGAAAGGGATATGCGTCAAACCGGCTAGGCCCAGAGCTACTACGAGATTTCGCCCATTATCACACACCACCAGGCTGGGCTTGAGGCTCAGTGGATCCAACCACTCATCAGTCTTTTGTTCCATGCCCGTCCACAGCTCCTGCACGGTGTGGGGTTTGTCCCCCAAACAGATGAGTTTCAAAACTGCCTGCTGTCGTTTTCTTCTGGCTGTGCTGAAGTTGGTGGTAAAAGGTGTTACGCTGACCGGATAAGGAGGTGGTAGAAGAAGAGGAGGAGGAAATGGAGTAGGAGGAGGAGGCAACAGGAGGCAAAGAATAATGTCCTGCGATCCTCGGTGGTGGAAGGATATGCACCAAACAGCTATCCAGTGTGCTGTTAGGGAGATATAACGTCCCTGCCCATGCTTACTGGTCCACATATCAGTAGTTATGTGGACCTTGCCACAGATGGCGTTGCGTAGTGCACACCTGATTTTGTCCCCCACTTGTTTGTGCAGGTAAGGGATGGCTCGCCTGGAAAAGTAGCGGCGGCTGGGAACGACGTACTGTGGGACAGCCAACGCCATAAGGTTTTCAAAACTCTCCGTCTGCACCAGATGGAATGACAGCATTTCAAAGACCAGGAATTTTTTAATTCTGGCATTCAGGGCCAGGGATCACTGGTGGCAGGGCCGGCGCGTCCTATAAGCGGACTAGGCCGCCGCGTAGAGCGCCCCTTGGCAAGGGGCGCTGCTAGGAGCGCCGGCCCTGCCTCATGCTGCAGCCGCCCGAGCGCTCTGAATTGAGCCTCAGACGGCTGCAGCACTCCCCGGGCTGGCGCACCGCCCGGGCTCAGCATGAAGAGAGGAGCTGACAGGAGGGAAGTGCTCAGCGCTCCCTCCTGTCAGTCCATTGTAGCGCGGCCGAGCTCTGTATGGCCGCGGGTACAGGAGCATGTGTCTCCTGTACCCGGCCGGACTGACATGAAGTGCGCACACGGTGCACTGCCTGTCAGTCCGTCAGGGTACAGGGAATCTAAAGCTCTCTGTACCCGTGTGACCATAAAGCGCTCGCCACGCTTACAGGCGGGGGAGGGAGGGGGAGAATGACAAGAGTGGGGGAAGAAATGACAGAGGGAGAAGAATGACAAGAGGGGGAAGAGAATGACAAGAGGGAGGAAGAATGACAAGAGGGGAGGAAGAATGACAAGAGGGGAGGGGGGAGAGAATGACAAGAGGGGGGAAGGAAGAATGACAAGAGGGGGGGAGAAGAATGACAAGAGGGGAGGAAGAATGACAAGGGGGGGGGAATGACAAAGGAGGAGGGGTGAAGAATGACGGGGGGGGAGAATGACAAAGAAGGAGGGGTGAAGAATGACGGGGGGAGAATGATAAGGGGGGGGGGCGGCAAACTTTTCTTTTGCCTAGGGCGGCAAAAATCCTTGCACCGGCCCTGACTGGTGGGTAGGGGGGTACTTCCTCTTTCGCTCCATTGATTGGAAGATGGACAGCTGAACGCTGCCATGAGACATTGTGGTGCTGCTTGTTGAAGGTGACGGACGTGATAGCATTGCTGACACATCCTCTGTTTGCGCGGAGGCCTGTGCCACTGTCACTCCAGAGGTGGAGGAAGAGTCCGAGACTGCAGCAGAAGAGGTAGCAGGAGGAGCCTGAGACCTTTCTTGGTTTTGGAGGTGTTTACTCTAGTGCATCTCGTGCTTTGCATTTAGATGCCTGTTCATGCAGGTTGTGCTCAGGTTTAGAACGTTTATCCCTCGCTTCAGGCTCTGATTGTACAGCGTGCAAACCACTCGTGTCTTGTCGTCTGCACATTGTCTGATGAGCTGCCACGCCAGGGAACTCCTTGGAGCTGGCTTTGGTGTGCTTGGTCCCTGGGTGCGGTGGGCAGTAGCAGGCGTACTGTCTATGGGACGGCCGCTCTGCTACCCTACTCCTTCTTTTGCTGTGCTGGTGGCTCTGTGCGACCACCACCTCTCCCTCTGAACTGCACAGGTCACTCGCATGACCTTGATTCCATGTGATTCCATGTGGGGTCTAGGATCTCATCGTCCTCCACATCATATTCCACCCAGTCTTCATACCTTCCCTCCTTGTCGGGTTGCACACTGCAGAAAGCCACAGCAGTTGCCACCTGTGTTTCGTCATCAGAGACGTGCTGTGATGGTCTCTACACTTCTGGGGCAGGGCTAGGTGGATGGGCTGGAAACCCTGCCAGCGAGACTCTTTAAAAAGCATGAGAGACTGCTGCATGACTTGGGACTCAGACTGCTTGGCTGATTTGCAAGGGGGTGAGGGGCTGGATAGATGCCCATTGCCTGCAAGTGCCAACTCTGAGCTTTCAGCAGTGGAACGGGTGGGAGACAATCTGAAGATACTGGAGGCACTGTCAGCCAACCAATCTACTATCGCCTGTACTTGTTCTGGCCTCACCATTCGTAGAGCTGCATTTGGGCCTACTAAATAACGCTGAAGGCTCTGTCGTCTCACGCACCTGAGGAAGGTGTTTCATTTGTGCGTGTAGCTGGCACAGATCGACCACGTCCTCTCCCTGCAACAGAAGTTCCACCCACACCAGCAGCACTATGACCAGGGTCACATCCCTTTCATGTTCTCCTTAATATTTGTGTTCACCCACCAAACTAACAGATGATTTATCTCTGGTGACAATTTAACTGCCAATAGTCAGCAATTTAGTTCACTAACAGTAAGGCAGTGCCCGTGTCATAAATAGAATAAATTTCTTTATGTCACACAATAGTGTAAAAGAGCAATTCAATACAATTACTTCATTATCACAAAAAATTAGAATTTTCCAACCAACAATGTAACAGCCGAAGTTAACGGTTTATTTGGACTGTCATAAACGCAGCGTAGGCCGCAAATGTGCAATCTATCACAAAAACTGTGCTTTTTGCAACCAGCTATGTAAATACAGCAGTTTACGGTTTTATTGGAATATCAGAAATGCAGACCAGGCTGCTAATTTGCTATGTGGCACTATAACAGTGTTTTTTGCAACCAACTATAAAAAGGCATTATTTAACTGGTTAATCGGAATATCTGAAATGCAGCGTAGAACACTAATGTGCTTTGTGGCACTATAACAGTTTTTTGTGCAACCAACTATAAAAATGCAGTATTTCACTGTTTGATTGGAATATCTGAAATGCAGACCAGGCCGGTAATGTGCTATGTGGCACTATAACAGTGATTTTTGCAACCAACTATAAAAATGCTGAATTTCACTGGTTAATTGGAATATCTGAAATTGCAGACCAGGCCGCTAATGTGCTTTGTGGCACTATAACAGTGTTTTTTGCAACCAAATATAAAAATGCAGTATTTCACTGGTTAATTGAAATATCTGAAATGCAGTGTAGAACACTAATGTGCTTTGTGGCACTATAACAGTGTTTTCTTAAATCAACTATAAAAATGCAGTATTTCACTAGTTAATTGGAATATCTTAAATGCAGAACCAGGCCGCTAATGTGCAATCTAGCACAAACCCAGTGTTTTTTGCAACCGACTATTAAGATGCAGTGTTTCACTGGTTAATTGGAATATCTGAAATGCAGCGTAGAACGCAAATATGCTATCTAGCACAAAAAGTGTGCTTTTTTAGAGCAGCAAGGTAACTACAGTATTTAACGGTTTTATTGGACTGTCAGATATGCAGTGCCTGTGGCACACAGATAAAAAGTTCGCTTTAGGTCACAAAAATATGTGACAGACTAATGTAATATAATAATATTTACGGCCAGGTATGCACTGCAGTGCGCAGGGGTACTTGACCAGCCAAAAAAGGGAATTTGTCCTCCACTGAGCTACCAGAACAGAATTAAAGTAAAGTCCCTGGCACACATGTAGCTCACATGCAGTTGCAAGGGCACTGCACTTGCAAAAATGGTCGCCGACGCCCACCTAACTAACAGATGGATTAAAAGTTTTTTTGGAGTGTCAATGGCTCAGGGCTGGGTACAAAAATGTAGCACTCTGTTCACCTCTATAATCGCTCG
>CM065590.1:438062938-438197155 GCA_033119425.1 Bufotes viridis
AGTTGCAGCCAACCTTGGGTATGTGCCCCTTCAAATCAAAAGATTTCAGGAGTCTGAAACTGAGAACCCACAGATCTCTAGATTAAAGTAACAGCTGTGTTTCTTTGAGTTTCATAAATAGGGATGAGCGAACCTGTGGAGGTTCACCAAGGTTCGGCCGAACTTTAGGTCAAAGTTCGGGTTCTGGACCTGAACTTGACCTGAACTTGACCCCGAACACGAACCCCACTGAAGTCAATAGAGACCCGAACTTCACTTTATTTTCCGTTAAAACATGGTTATATTGAAAAATAATAACATTCTTAAAATAGAATGCAAAAGAATATGGCCATTTAAGGGTTAAAAAAACAACTAACCACTTGATCGAGCACAGCAGCTTCTTCTATCTTCACTGAATGGGACCTGCCAAAAGACCTGCGATATGCATGATGACGTCACCACGTGTAGCCTCATCATTATAGCTTCTCAAAAAATCTCTGATAACATCATCTGGAATCATTTTGGAAGATAATTAAAGGTGCACATACCCTTTAAGGGACATTCACAGTTAGTGTAGCTCCAGAGAAAAGTCTCTTTTTCAGGTTAGTGTTCCTGTTTCTGGTTAACAATTCTTATCATTGCCATTATTAACATTAGTAAATGTGAACAAGTAAAGATTTGTGGTTACAACTTAGACCCTATAGAAACATTCCTTAAAGTCTGCACTGCAGAAGTTAAATGGCTATTTAATGTCTTCAGAATTGCATTTCTATTGAAGCATAACAGTAAGGAAATACTTCTATTGTGTTTATTGCATAATTTTATGGCTACGTTATGAAATATGTTGAGTTTTATGCAGAACATAGAACAGTGGTTATTAAAGGACTTCTACATTCAAATGCAAGTGATCTCATAAAACAAAGTAATTCATTATCAGGGATAGAGAGGGTGTTTTATAGAGACAGGGATTCAGCTTAACTTTTCTCAAATGGTCGAACAAACCTGCATGAAAGAAATATGTATTTACTAATTTAAAGAGGACCTTTCACCTGAAATTGCATGTTAAACTAAACATATACCCTTACTTGCTGGCCCCCGGTGGTGCTGATTCTCCTCTTCGACTTCATGTGCTGCACGGTGCCTCAGATCTCCCGCCGTGTAGCACGGAGCCACTCGACACTGACCCGGGCCTGCAAAGTGGCGCAGGTCTGCCTCTCCCTCGGCACGGAGCGCGGCCAATAGGCGCTTCCGCCTAGCCAGGGAGAAGACGCTTAGATCTCGCAGATTCGCAGAACTGGAGCGATTTGCATCCATCCTGAGCCGGCGCCATCTTGGATTCCCGCAGCCAGCATCGGCTCAGGATGGATGAAATCGCTCCAGTTCTCGCGAATCTCGCGAGATCTGAGCGCCTTCTCCCTGAGCTAAGAGCGGAGCGCGCTTATTGGCTGCGCTCCGTGCCAGGGAGAAGGCAGACACGCCTCGGAGAACTTTTGCAGGCCCGCCCAGTTGAGCCGAATGGCTCATTAGCATACACGGCGGGAGATATTGAGGGGGGCACCGCGGACAAACGGGGGCACATATCGAAAAAAGAAGAGGAGAATCAGCACCACCGGGGGCCAGCAAGTAAGGGTATATGTTTAGTTTAACATGCAATTTCAGGTGAAAGGTCCTCTTTAAGCACATGAATGCCATTACAGGCCTGTCCTGAAATTCTATGTACTGCTGGTGGGCATTTCAACTATCAGTCTGTGACCTCCTAGACTGATAAATCCAGTGCATAAAGCTGTCTACACACATGAGATAAATATTGGGTTGAACAGCTCCCATACATGTGCATTCTTGGCTCGGTCGATCATGCATGTGTAGTGAAGGGGGAGATGGGAAAAAGTTACAGAACAAAAAGATCAGGCAGTTGAAATACAACATGCCCAATCCTTATGTCCACCACCATCATAGGAGGATGCCACACACATTATACACTGGTCAAACCCACCAAATCAGTGGGTTTGGCTGACATAGATCTAGTGTGTATGGCCATCTTACAAAAAAAAATTGTTGGGAGATACAGGTATGCTGCTAAAGATAATCATGCTTCTGTGGTCCCCTGACTGGCCCTCAGTGTACCACAATTTGATGGTAGTGGATAGGTTCAAGTATCTGGGGGTCATTATTACAAAAGATCCTTTCCTGTCCTACGACCTCAATATAGCTCCCATTGAACGCTACTTCAGGAATAAATTCCATTCCTGGAACACCCTCCCTCTCAACACCATGGGACAGGTGAATCTAATTAAAATGATCCTCCAACCCAAAGCGTTGTATCTGCTAGAACATGCTTGTAAGCCAGTCCCTCGAGCGTGTTTTGACAAACTGCACTCTAGTATGGCAACGTTTATTTGGGGAAAGAATAGAAGAAAACTGGCCCTACACTATCTGCAGAGGAGCTGGGACAGAGGCGGTGTGGCGCTACCTGACCTATATCTGTACTTTATAGCAGGACAGCTTCGGTACTTGGTGCAATGGGTGACCCAGGACACTCTCCCCAATTCTGAATACTACCTTCAAACGTATTTGAGACTATCTAATCTCTGGCCGGTTCTGGAGGGCGCATCCTCCGTTTCAGAACAGCCTCTACAGGCCCATAGGCTTGCGCGCCAGGTATGGAGTGCGGCAAAACTGCAACAATACACTGATCTGCCTGATGATATTTCGTTATGGGACAATCCCCTATTCCCCCATTTGCTAGGCTGTGAGGGAGAAAGGGTATGGAAGGAATATGGTATATGCTACTTAAAAGATCTGTATGCTGCAGGTACTCTGTACTCCTTTTCCCAGTTGCAGACGAAAATTGGGGTTGTACGTTCCCATTTTTTCAGATACTTGCAATTAAGACACGCATTGCAGACCCAATTGCGTATCCTGAAGCGCTCAGTATCTGCCTATCCGCTTATTGGGATTTTTAGGACTCAAGGGCCGAGAGGGTTTATAACTGCACTTTACACACACCTGCTCAAACTCAAAATCTCGTCTTCCCCATTAGGCTCTGAAGCCAAATGGAAGGGGAATATCCCCACACTCACAGCTGAAGAGTGGAGCGAGGCCTTGGAGAGCCCGATAGCGGTATCCCCCTCCTTAACCAATAGGCTGACTCAACTCTTCATCTTACATAGATGTTATATTACCCCAACAAGACTTTACAAGATGGGGAGGCTTCCCCATACGGGTTGCCACAGGTGCGCACAGATTGGCGCTGACTTTTGGCACCTCATTTAGGACTGCAGGTATATTCAACCGTTTTGGAAAGCAGTAGTCGACGTCTTATCTTCCCTGGTGCCTGGTCACTTAACAGTCTGTCCCAAGGTCTGCCTATTAGGGTTTGTAGACCATGATACTAGGACACATTATGGGCTTACCTTCCTGAGGGAAACACTTTTCCTTGCCAGAAAGGCGATAGCGCTTCGCTGGATGGCGGACAGGCCCCCAACACTTGGTCAATGGAAAACCTTAGTGAACAATGTTATCCCTTTTATGAGAATTATATACTCACGTAGGGGTTGTCCTCACAAATTTGAAAAGATTTGGGGTCCGTGGTGTGCCTCCCCACTTACTGTTACTCAACAACATCTGCCGTCAGTTCCCCAGAGTCACATGTGTGTCTTCACCTCCTCATTTGGAATGTAATCACTCCCTCACCTGGATTGTTAACTGCTGCTTTTGTGCTAATTGTGACATGTACCTTGTTTGATATTTGACATATGTGACCACGTTGTGTAACTTTCTGTTTTACCAAGTGGACTATGTACACCAATGCTTTAAATATCTGCTCTTTGTGTAACATGCTATGCTCTTACTCTTTAATAAAACGAGTTTAAAAAAAAATATATAATCATGTTTTATTGAAGAACATTCAGTTATCATATCATTGAAGGTTACTGTTTTCATAGAGTTCCACTGCAGTGCAAACTTGTCAAAGAAGGAAGAATAGCAATGCTTTTCCTGGACTTGTGGAATGGTGTTACTCGAGGAGCCCGCTTAAAGAAGTCTCAAGCCAGAGATAGTGCAAGCAATGAAACTTTACTGAATACAAATGTAACTACAACAATACAAGTACTTAATGGTCAGTTTAGGAAGGCTCAATATTCTTGATGGCTACAGATCTAAGATAAGGCACACAGGCATAATGATTACAGATGCAATGTGTTGTCACTCGAACATTACAAAGCTACTGTATATATAGACATAGCAAGAATATCAAAGTAACCTCTTCAAATTGACTCCTGAAGAGTCCCCCACTTTATTGTGTTAACTCACACAGACTTATTCTTTTCAACTCATGTCCTGACCTTTCAAGGGCTTTTCTCTGCATTTCCCACAAATGACCCATGTGAGGATTATGCAACCAAGAGGATTATGCAACTAAGTGTTTAGCTAGTAATATACTGTGCAACTGAACCATTAGTTAGATTGACCCCTAGGCATCCAAGAAACCAGTTCTACATTGCAGCTGAACCCTATCATCAATAGATTTGGCTCACGTCTCATCCCTGATTGGGCCCACCATTAACCCTCCCGGGAGGTTCGCATAACCGCTACATCCACAGAACCCCCCCACACGTAGGCCAGCAATGCCCGTGGTTTAAATCACTTCAACAACAATCTACACAATGAACCTCCTTCCTCTAAGAATAGCCTACCTAGTCCCAAGTCTTAGTAGCTGTTGTTGAGTTTCAGCACCATACACTCCCATGATGACTCATCAAACTTACAGTAGTAAATTAGCCCTACTGCTCCTACTTCAGAAGGTCATCCAATATGCCAGGTAACCCGCTGTACAGGGGATCAAGACCTAATACTCGGACATGTAAAACAGAAGTATGCAAAACAACACTTACAAAAGAAGTACGCAAAACAACACTTACAAAAGAAGTACGCAAAACAACACTTACAAAAGAAAGTATGTCTGGTTAAAGTTTTTATTTTATTATTAGCATATATTCTTATTATATTATAACATCTATGTATCAGTTTGCCTATATCTACTATATTTATTTTTACATTTCTTATTTATATTTATTTTTTTACAGTTTTTACTCTGTGTTTTTTTATTATTTACTTGTTGGCTTATGTTAAATCTTATATTCAGCTTTATATTTATCTTTCTATTGATTTTATATTTATTTATGAATATATATATATATATATATATATATTTTTTTTTTTAAGGGAAACACTCTCTAAACAAGCACCTCATGTTGTTTCACTGACTATATCAACATTGATACAACACAACTTGCATCCTCCATTCGTTTGCATTATGTTTATGCAAACTTGCAATAAAGGCCAAACGCCTTCACTATGATGTAACCACAAGGGAAGCAGATTGCATTTCAGAGAGAGCACAGAAGCTTAATGCCTCTCCAGCGGGCAATGATTCAAACTGAAAGTAAGATAAATGCAGCCGAGGATCTTAGTGCCCATGAATATTGCTGGATCCGCAGTAAGACAAATGGCCTAATGATGCTTTGGTTATGGGTCTGTAGGAGGCTTAACAATGACAAATCTGTGCACAGCTCAGTCAGGCTTTTTCATGTGCAAAGTTTCTCTGTCGTCATTATCCACAGCAAGGACCACAGACATTCCTCCGTCATGGACAAAGATGTTTAGAACTTCTTAACGAAAATCTCAAGACAGTTATTCTCTACTGCCTATTTTGAATCTAAATATTTACAGTTTTTTCTGAGACCGAGCTCCAAAATTATAAATTAAAATAAAATACTGCTGTCAGTAGCCAGTACAGGAGGGATCTTATGAGCTTACTACACACTGTTTTACTATTAAGGTCAATGTATGTATGTATGTACTAGAAGCTCCCTCTAGTGTTGGCTGTAGATAGACTGAATTTTATTCTGCATCTATCCTATAACTTGGAAAGGACCCAAAACCATCCCCTAACCATCTAAACCAGAAAGGTCAAGTGGATGCACTAAACAATGCATAGAGGTATTTTCATCACATAATGACCCCTGGCTCAGTGGTTAGCACTGGTAAGGCTGAACACGGCTCAATGAATAGCACTGGTATCTTGCAGAGTTGGGGGTCCTACGTTCGAATTAAACCAGGGACAACATCTACATGGAGTTTGTATGTTCGACATGAGTTTCCTCCGTGTACTCCGGTTTCCTCCCACAATCCAAAAGTATGCAAATAGGTGAACTGGCTTTCTATGAAATTGACCCTAGTGTACATTGTATGTTGGAGTCAAGCACCTATATGGCAGCCACTGACTTCCCAGAGAGTTGCCCCAGTCTCACAACTACATGCCCTTTGAGTTCCTGTGAGAAAAGTGCTTTATAACTTCTTGTCATTGTCATGTTATTCTGTTTCTGTACCTTGAAAGGTACAGAACTATGTGCCCTGTGTCTGCCTAAGCCACCACCTAATCATTCCCAGTGACCTTTATGACCTCCATAAAGGTTTGTGTCCTTCCTATATATGCTCTGTACATGCTGGCAGCTGACAATGTTTATATGTGCAACCAGTCACTTTACTTACTTTTCTTTATGAGAAACTACAAAAGAACAATTGGAGCACACTCAAAAAATGTAGAGAAAATATACTTTATTCAAAAAACAATTGTAACAATATACTAAAAAAATTACATTAAAAAGACAAGGGGGACAGAGGAAAAAGGCACCACCCTGCCGGGGCCCTCAATTCCATTTCAGTGCATAAATATGTATCAATACCCCATCCAAATATAAACCCTGTAAGGGTATACAGCAAATATGCGGATCATAAAAGTAACGTGCAACACAATCGATGCACTATAGAGGGTGGGGTATATAATTCATAAAATATCAGAGCAATAATGTATACACATCAAGACGAATTCCCAGACACCATGATGTTAGATGCAAAACCACATCGCACTCTGCTAAAAATCTAGTATTAGTATCATTATTATAAATAACATGAAAATGTCAGTGAGTATTTCACGAAAAACAGCCAAGGCTGCAAATAACAGTCACCTGGTTCTGTGATATACAAAGTACAAGAGCAGGTGCATAAAAACTATACAAAAGCTTACCGACTGGTGTGAAATCAGTGGGGCACAGGCAGGATGGCACCAGCCCCGACGCGCATTTCGGCGTACCTTCGTCCCCTGATAAAGGTGCGCAAGCGCGTCGGGGTTGGTGCCATCCCTGCCTGTGCCCCACTGATTTACACACCAGTCGGTAAGCTTTTGTATAGTTTTTTATGCACCTGCTCTTGTACTTTGTATATCACAGAACCAGGTGACTGTTATTTGCAGCCTTGGCTGTTTTTCTGTGAAATACTCACTGACATTTTCATGTTATTTATAATAATGATACTAATACTAGATTTTTAGCAGAGTGCGATGTGGTTTTGCATCTAACATCATGGTGTCTGGGAATTCCGTCTTGATGTGTATACATTATTGCTCTGATATTTTATGAATTATATACCCCACCCTCTATAGTGCATCGATTGTGTTGCACGTTACTTTTATGATCCGCATATTTGCTGTATACCCTTACAGGGTTTATATTTGGATGGGGTATTGATACATATTTATGCACTGAAATGGAATTGAGGGCCCCGGCAGGGTGGTGCCTTTTTCCTCTGTCCCCCTTGTCTTTTTAATGTAATTTTTTTAGTATATTGTTACAATTGTTTTTTGAATAAAGTATATTTTCTCTACATTTTTTGATTGTGCTCCAATTGTTCTTTTGTAGTTTCTCCTTTGGTTAAAGAGTATACACTCGTTATGATTTAGTCTTACAGGCCCTAAAAGTTGAGTCATTATGACACATTACCACTATTGATTATGAAGGGCTTTTTGCATATTGCTCATTTGTTTATTCTTACTTTTCTTTATGTTGCAGTCTTGTGCTAAAATAAAATAAAAAAATCAAGTTTTTCCTCATCATTCTGCATTCAGTCCCTCGCAATGACAAAGTAAAAAGAGAATGTTTGAGATCTTTGCAAATTTATTTAAATGGACCACTCAGGAATGTGTGTCTTGGCTGTCTGTTCAGGGACATTGTTTTGTTAGAAGGTGAACCTTCAGTCCAGTCTGAGGTCCAGAGCACTCTGGATCAGCTTTTCAAGAATACTTCTGTTCTTTTCTACATTCAGCTTTCCCTCAACCCTGCCCCGACCAGCCTTTCTTTTCTAGCCACTGAAAAACATCCCCACAGCATGATGCTGCTACCATCATGCTTCCCTGTGGGAACGGTATTGGACAGGTGATGAGCAGTCCCTGGTTGACTTCAGGCATAACACTCAGAAATGAGGTAAAAAAAAAAAGTTCAATCTTGGTTTATCATACCAGAAAATTACAGTCTGATTAATTAGATTGTGGGGTGGCCAGTTCTAGGAACAGTTCGAGTTGGTCCAAACTTCTTCCATTTAATAAGTCACTGTACTTTCATTCAATTGAGAATTGTGTAACTAGCAAATTTGTAAATCACTTAATTTGAAACATTCTTGCATCCACTTGAAAAAGCTGTAAAGTAATGGCCACTAGGGATCTCATTCCACCTAAGTTGCAGTCCACTGCCTATTAGGCAAGATCTGTCCCTTGTAACAGAGATACCGAAGAAGGCGGAGAGGAAGTGGGGGCATGTCAGAGCTAGCTGAGATCCTGAGCTGGATTTAAAAAAAAAAAGTTTCTACACTGCCTTTGATCATCACGGGAGCCACCTGTGTGATCTAGCCCTCCATATCTGTTCTGTGAAGCTGAAAACAAACCTAGTGGGAACTTGGGAAGTAAGGGAAAGGACATCACAGCAGTAAAGTACTGGCAGACTTCCATAGAAGGGATACGCCCCCTCCTTTTTAGTGAAATGCACCTAGGTATGCAGCTGATACAGGAAAAATATGGCTGAAAAATACATTAGGGATGCCCAAACTTAACTGTTCCTTCACAGTTATGGTTGTACAGCCATTATGCAAACTTTTTTTTGGAAACTCAGGTATGCTTTAAGAATTGTGCTTTTGTACCCTTCTCAAGATCTGTGTTTCCACACAATCCTGTCTCTGAGCTCCAGAGACAGCTTTTTCTCCTCATGACTTGGTTTTTGCTCTGATATGCGTTGTCAGCTGTGAGACTTTCAATAACCAGGGGTGTATCTTTCTGAATTATGTCCAATCAACTAAATTTACCACCGATGGACTCCAGTCAATATGTAGAGACATCTCAAAGATGATCAAGAGAAAGTGGAGGCTCCCTAGGGCAAAATGTCAAGAGTCATAGAAAAGTGCTTGAATGTCCATGTGGAATTTTACTTTTCCCTTTTTAATAAATTAAAAACATTTTGAAAATTCTGTTTTCACTTTATTAGCATGGGTTTTTGATTGCAGATTCATGGGGGAAAACATTTTTATTTTAGCACAAGGTCGCAACTAGAGATGAGCGAATCAAAGCTCACGATTCCGAAGTCGAATTCATTCCGAATTTTAGGAAAAATTTGATTCTGAACAAATGCGAATTTCCTCGCCCTTTGTGGGAACGAATCACAATTTTTCCTAACATGGCGGCTAAAATGGTGGCTACACATGTGAGGACATGGGGCAACAAGCTCTGGGAAGGCGGGATGACCCATAATGCCATGAATGAAGCCAATCAGCAGCCAGCACGGTGACGTCACAGCCCTATAAATACGGTGGCCATCTTAGATTCTGCCATTCACCATCGTACTTTGTTCAGGGACAGACGTTTATGCATGCGCTAGAGAGAGTGATAAAGAAAACATCATTGTGAAAAATAACGCGGTTTATATGTTTTAGATAAGGACAGGGAGGAATCATTTCACAACATCTAAGTGCAGGGACAAACGTTGCAGGGGCTAGGGAGAGTTAACATGTATAGTTGGAAGTAAGAAGAGACAGAGGGGATATGATAGAAACTTTTAAATACATAAAGGGAATCAACACGGAAAAAGAGGAGAGAATATTTAAAAGAAGAAAAACTGCTACAAGAGGACATAGTTTTAAATTAGAGGGGCAAAGGTTTAAAAGTAATATCAGGAAGTATTACTTTACTGAGAGAGTAGTGGACGCATGGAATAGCCTTCCTGCAGAAGTGGTAGCTGCAAATGCAGTGAAGGAGTTTAAGCATGCATGGGATAGGCATAAGGCCATTCTTCATATAAGATAGGGCCAGGGGCTATTCCCTTACGTCCTACCAGCAGCACAGATGGGGTTAACCACCCCCCCGTGGACTGGCAGGACCGGCGGAATGTTTAATGAGCCCAAGACTAATAACTCAATTTAACAATTAAGTGTCTCCTTAAAAGGAGGAAGTCAACCCCCAGCCCACTGTGTTTTTTTCTGTCCTCCTGGACAGGTGGACTAGGCGGTTTGTTCCCCCCTTTCTTATGGAAAGTGCGGGGAGCCTTCTTTTCGTTTGGGTAATGGCGTTGCCCTTTTTTCCTAGGTACCTTGTCAGTTTGGCCGGCAGCTTGTTTGCTGCCAGCCCCGCGCAGTGCGCCTGGCTGGGGTATTTTGGCGGCGTCCTTGGTCCGGGATCACGGTCCCTGTGCGCCGCCATCTTCCGGAGGTAACACGGGGACTCTCCTTTTGCATCACCTCCGGGTAATCCGGCCGTGATTTTTCACGGGCACGATTTTTATGCGTCTTCCTGTGGAGGATTTACTGGGGAAGGGTGGATTGGCTATCCTCCCCTTCCCCTATTTTTGGAGGCTGTGTGCTCCAGTTCAGTCTCTGGCTGCATATGCTTTTTCAGCCAGCTCCCAGAGTCCTAAAATTGGTGTTGTTCCACTTGTGGTGTTTTTTCCTCAGCTGCCTCCGGTCTGTTTTTCTACCTTTCCTGCGCAGATAGGTGGTTTACAAATGTTTTATTTGTCTCTTTTTTCCCGCAGTGATGTCTTCTCCGCGGGATTCGGAAGGCAGGAAAGTGGATTTCAAGAGGAAGCATCTATCCTGCTACCATTGCAGCAGTCAACGGTTATTGTAAGCTGATCATACCTGCACTCGTGAGATTGCAGAAGCTAAACAGCTTAAGGCTGGGCTAAGACCAGTTTGGGAGACCGGTTGGGAATCCCTTGGTCTGTTGACCTAACCTACACCAGGTGTTACAGCTGCCGTTAGAGGTTCGGACCTCTAGTGAACCTACTTTGCAGGATATGTATCAATGGCTCTGTTAAAGGAGTCATAGGCCTGCTGGATGGAAAGGCTTCCTATTCGTGCCCAGGCCCCTATGGAGACCTCTGTCCCGGTAAGGAGACCTTTTGGTCTCCTTAGTTTCTTCCTCCTCGGATGAGGAGGAGCTGACGTTGTGTTTTCTCCCTGGAAAGACACAGAAGTTGCTCAAGTCCATCAGGTCGGGGGACCATGATGTTGACTGTGGGGAGCCTCCCGTTCCCGCTACTCGGGCACATCGTGTCTTCAAAGCGGATGAGACCCTCCTCTCTGTCATGATATAGAGTGGAAAAAACCTGGAAAAGGTCCGGTTTTAACAAAGAAGTTAAATCCATGTTCCCGATGGCTTAACCCTTGGTGGATTCGTGGGGATCCATTCCCAAGGTGGACATGGCTATTGCCAAGTTGTCCAAGCGCACTCTGGTTCCTGCAGACGATGGGTCTAGCTGCAGGACCCCCTTGCAGAGTGCAAACTAAGACGGGGTGTTACGGCAGCTGCGGCTTCCGCTTCCACAGCCATAGCGGCTTTTGAAGTCTCTACGTTCCTCTGATCTCGCCTGGATCAAATTCAAGTTGATGTGAAGCAAGTCCTGGGAGCGAGGCCAAACACAGATCCTTGCTCTTGAAGCTAAGCAGCAGGTCTGTGGCTCATGGGAGACCAAGTGCGCTTTTGGCACCCTGTAACAATACTATCAAATAATGTCAGGGGCCTATATATAGCATGGCCCGGGGTTCGCGGCCCATATTCCATTTTGGCTTGAGCCTTGGGTCGCTGACAATTCCTCAAAATACAGCTTATATGGCCTTCCATTCGAGCCCAACCGTTTGTTCGGTTCGGAGCTAGATAAGATCATGGAGGGCCTTTCAGACTAGAAGGTGAAGAGCCTTCCCCAGCAGTCATTTCGAGGGCAGGGCAGACAAGACCGCGGTGGCAGGTCTGGCCAGCAAACAAGCTCTTGTAGTGACTGGAGAGCACAGCGAAGGCTGAGGTGCTCTCGTGGAGGAGCCAAAGATGGAAAATCCACCTCCTGACTACGGGCCTCTTCGAGGCTCTTGGTTAATTCCCGTTACTCCTGCCGTCCTGCCAATAAGCTTCCCCATTCCTAAGCTTCATGTACCCGTCGGGAGTCGTCTCTCCCACTTCTGAGAAGAATGGATCCAAGAGATCTCGGATCCCTGGGTCCTGAATATCATTTCCAACGGTTATTTAGTCAACAACACCTCTTTTCCTCTGGACAGGTTTGTCAAGATCAACCTTCTACAAGCTGCCAAGGAGGCGATCCTAGAGGCCTACATTCAGGACTACATTTGCAAAGGGGCTCTGGAGGAGGTTCCGGCAGGAGAAGCGGGGCCTAGGGATCTATTCACCAGTTTTCTGGTTCCCAAGGCTTCAGGAGATCTCCGGATGATTATCGATCTGAGATATTTCAATCGATTTATAAGGAAGGTGAAGTTTCGTGTAGAAACCATCAGGTCAGTAGTTCACGTCGTCAATCCTGGAGACGTGATGGCAACCCTGGACCTCAAGAATGCATATCTGCACATCCCGATCCATCCTGGTTCCAGGAAGTATATCAGGATCACGGTCCAGGTGTCCGGTGTCGTCAGGCATCTTCTGTTTGTTGCCCTTCCCTTTGGCATTTCTTCTGCCCCTCACACTTTTACCAAGGTGGTTCTGTGGTGGCGGCTTTGAGGCTTCAAGGACTGACCATCATTCCTTATCTGGACGACTGGCTTTGAAAGCCTCTGCTCTAGCGGTCCTAACCCAACTTCTTCAGGTAACAATCTCCTTTCTGTTCCACCTAGGTTGGATCAGCTGGTAGAAGTCGAACGTGAGCCCGTCGACTTCAGTAAGATATCTAGGCTTCATAATCGACTCCACTGGGATGTCGCTCCAGTTGACTCCAGAAAGAAGATTCCGGGTTCAGAACACGGCAAGTTCCTTTCCGTTCCCGGCGAGTTCCAATCCGGACTCTCATGAAGATGTTGGGGCTCATGTCAGCGTCTGCGGAAGCAGTCCCTTGAGCTCTATGGCACCTCCGCCCTCTACAGTCGGAGGTCCTCTCCTAATGGAATGGCAGCCCTGCTGGGCTAAACTCCCTGTGCTCCCTGACTTGGCAAACTCGGTATTCCCTCAGATGGTGGTGCCATCTTTTAGAGCGGAAGTCTATGACCCAGCCAATCTGGGTCATATTGACTACGGATGCGTCCTAAGTAGGCTGGGACGCTCACCTAGACAACTCTCCAGTTCACGGGACCTGGTTTCCTCAGGAGTGGCTTCTTTCATCCAATCTCTGCGAGATTCAAGCTATCCGGCTAGCCCTCCTTCACTTAGCCCCTCAGATCCGGGGCAAAACGGTGAAAGTCCAGTCAGACAATGTGACTGCGGTACTTTACAGCAACCAGCAGGGAGGCACGAGATCACTTCCCCTCCTGTCAGAGATCGGGGTGATTCTGGATTAGGCAGAGTTGTACCTTCCCACTTATCTGCTATCCACATCCAAGGCTCCCTCAAGATGATAGCGGCTGAGCCGCGGTCTTCCGTCGGTGGAGTGGTCCTTACATCCGGAGAATCAAGCAGATAGTCCTCAAGTGGGTATGCCAGAGGTGGATCTCTTGGCAACAAGGTTCAATGCCAAGGTGGAGAGGTTCTGCTCCCTTTACAGGAGGACAACCCCTGGTGTTAGACGCTCTGTCAATATCCTGGAGGTTCAGGCTGGCTTACATCTTCCCTCCCTTTTCCATGATACCGAGGGTATTGATGAAAATCCGTCAGGATCAGGCCTCGGTGATAGCCATCATACTGTTTTGGCCGAAGAGATCCTGGTTTACCTAGCTCACCCAGTTGAGTCGAGGACAATATTGGAGGCTCCCCACAGCAGACCCTGGTGTCGTGGGACACTCACCTCTGCTCAGATCTGCACAGATTCAACCTGACAGCCTGGAGGTTGATCAGTCCCTTCCCAGAATAGAAGGGCTTTCAGAGTCGGTCCTGAGAACGCTGTCTCATTCTAGAGCGGACTCTACCAAGAGAGCCTACTCTTGTATTATGAGGATATTCTCATCCTGTTGTACCTCAACTGAGGTGGCGTCTGCAGATCCGCCCCTCTCCGCTATCCTTCAGTTCCTGCAAGACGGCCTTGATAGAGGCCTTTCCCTTCTACTCTGAAGGTTCAAGTTTCAGCCATTTCAGCTTGCCTTAACAGGCTTTTTCTCAGGACCCGCTGATCAAGCGGTTCCTTAGAGGAGCTGAAATATTAAAGCCTACAGTACTGAGACCCCTTTTTTCAATGGGTTTTCAGTAGTTCTCAGGGGTTAGCATCTCCCCCCTTTGAACCGTGAGAGGAGGTGGACATCAAGTTCGTCACTTGGAAGTTTGTGTTTCTCCTTACAGTGACTTTGGCCAAGAGGGTCTCTGAGCTTCAAGCTCTCTCAGCACATGAGCCCTATACCATCTTCTTACATGACCGGGACTTTCTTAGATTCCTCCCGTATTGTAGGCCTAAAGTTCCTTCCTTCCAGAACATCAACCAGGTGATATTCCTCCCGGTTCTGTCGACATCTACCACCTCCTCCTAGGAACCTGCTAGACATCCTCTGGACGTCTCGAGATGTCTCCGGATCTATGTGGATAGATCAAGGAGTTCAGGAAAGATGAGAATCTGCTAATCCTGTTGCCGGTAAGTTTAAAGGCTGTAAGGCATCCAAACCTTCCATCAGTCGGTGGATTGAGGAGGCTATTAAGGAATCCCTTGTTTCCACAATCTCTGGACCCTCCGGGATTCGTGAAGGCCCACTCTACTAGAGTTGTGGCTACTTCTTTTGCCGAGAGGAGTCTTCTGCCTCTCAACATGATTTGCAAAGCTGCCTCCTGGAGCTCTGAATCGACATTCATCTCCCATTATAGACTAGATGCCAGTCTAGCTGAGTTTTCGGCCTTTGGGCAGACTTTTCTTAGTTCTGCCAGGCAGGAAGGCCCTCCCTAGGGGTTTCTTCTTGCTATCTCCCCATCTGTGCTGCTGGTAGGACGTAAGGGAATCGTTAATTTCTAACGATAATTTGTTTTCCCTTAGTCCTAACAGCAGCACACAAATTTCCCACCCTAGTAAGTCTAGTTTTCTTCTTACTATAAACACAGTGGGCTGGGGGTTGACTTCCTCCTTTTAAGGAGACACTTAATTGTTAAATTGAGTTATTAGTCTTGGGCTCATTAAACATTCCGCCGGTCCTGCCAGTCCACGGGGGGTGGTTAACCCCATCTGTGCTGCTGTTAGGACTAAGGGAAAACAAATTATCGTTAGAAATTAACGATTCATAGTATTCAGTATATTGGGCAGATTAGATGGGCCAAATGTGGCGGCTTATCTGCCGCCACATTCTATGTTTCTAAGTTTCTATACAGAAAACATAATTGGGAAAAAAATAAGATTTACAAGTGCAGGGAAAGATTATTTAGGATCCAAATAGCCATTATACAGCTCCGTCATTCCAGCAATTTGTTGTAGGGGTGCAAGTGCTATGTTGGAAAGCTTTTAGTGGCTTATATCTGTCGAAAAAGAGAAATATATACTTGCACTAAAATTTGCACTAAAAACATTTATTGTCATATTTCATTACAATACAAGAAAAATAGACACTGTTCACATTTGGTGTTATTTGCGGTAAAACTATTTGTCATATTTCTAGAGAAAAAGAGAAAATACACGCTGTTCACAGTTGGTGTTATTTGGGGTAAAACCATTTATTGTCATATTTCTAGAGAAAAAGAGAAAAATACACGATATTCACAATTGGGTGTTATTTACGGTAAAACCATTTATTGTCATATTTCTAGAGAAAAGAGAAAAATAGATGCAGGTCACAGTTGTTATTTGCGGTAAAACCATTTATTGTCATATTTCTAAAAAAGGGAGAAAAATACACACCATTTAGAATTGGGTGTTATTTGCGGTAAAACCATTTATTGTCATAATTCTAGAGAAAAGGAGAAAAATACACGCCATTCACATTTGGTGTTATTTGCGGTAAAACCATTTATTGTCAGTTCAGTACAATACAAGAAAAATAGGCACTGTTCACATTTAGTGTTATTTGCGCTAAAAACATTTAATGTCAGTTCAGTACAATATGAGAAAAATAGACTCTGTTAACATTTGGTGTTATTTGCACTAAAAACATTTCAGTTCAGTACAATACAAGAAAAATAGGCGCTGTTCACATTTGGTGTTATTTGCGCTAAAAACATTTATTGTCAGTTCAATACAATATGAGAAAAATAGACTCTGTTCACATTTGGTGTTATTTGCGGTAAAAAAATTTATTGTCACTTCCGTACAATACGAGAAAAATAGACACTGTTCACATTTGGGGTTATTTGCACTATAAGTGTAGTTATTTGCTCTATAAGCGTTTCTTTTCATATTTATAGAGAAAAAGAGAAACATACAAGCTGGTCACATTTGGGGTTATTTGTGGTAAAACTATTTATTGTCATATTTCTAGAGAAAAAGAGAAAATACACGCTATTCACAGTTGGTGTTATTTGCGGTAAAACCATTTATTGTCATATTTCTAGAGAAAAAAAGAAAAATAGACGCAGGTCACAGTTGTTGTTATTTGCGGTAAAACCATTTATTGTCATATTTCTAGAAAAAGGGAGAAAAATTCACACCATTAAGAATTGGGTGTTATTTGCGGTAAAACCATTTATTGTCATATTTCTAGAGAAAAGGAGAAAAATACACTCCGTTCACATTTGGTGTTATTTGCAGTAAAACCATTTATTGTCATATTTCATTACAATACAAGAAAAATAGACACTGTTCACATTTGGTGTTATTTGCGGTAAAACTATTTGTCATATTTCTAGAGAAAAAGAGAAAATACACGCTGTTCACAGTTGGTGTTATTTGGGGTAAAACCATTTATTGTCATATTTCTAGAGAAAAAGAGAAAAATACACGATATTCACAATTGGGTGTTATTTACGGTAAAACCATTTATTGTCATATTTCTAGAGAAAAGGAGAAAAATGGACGCAGGTCACAGTTGTTATTTGCGGTAAAACCATTTATTGTCATATTTCTAAAAAAGGGAGAAAAATACACACCATTAAGAATTGGGTGTTATTTATGTAAAACCATTTATTGTCATAATTCTAGAGAAAGGAGAAAATACACGCTATTCACATTTGGTGTTATTTACGGTAAAACCATTTATTGTCAGTTCAGTACAATACAAGAAAAATAGGCACTGTTCACATTTGGTGTTATTTGCGCTAAAAACATTTACTGTCAGTTCAGTACAATATGAGAAAAATAGACTCTGTTAACATTTGGTGTTATTTGCACTAAAAACATTTCAGTTCAGTACAATACAAGAAAAATAGGCGCTGTTCACATTTGGTGTTATTTGCGCTAAAAACATTTATTGTCAGTTCAATACAATATGAGAAAATAGACTCTGTTCACATTTGGTGTTATTTGCGGTAAAAAAATTTATTGTCACTTCCGTACAATACGAGAAAAATAGACACTGTTCACATTTGGGGTTATTTGCACTATAAGTGTAGTTATTTGCTCTATAAGCGTTTCTTTTCATATTTATAGAGAAAAAGAGAAACATACAAGCTGTTCACATTTGGGGTTATTTGTGGTAAAACTATTTATTGTCATATTTCTAGAGAAAAAGAGAAAATACACGCTGTTCACAGTTGGTGTTATTTGCGGTAAAACCATTTATTGTCATATTTCTAGTACAAAAAGAAAATAGACGCAGGTCACAGTTGTTGTTATTTGTGGTAAAACCATTTATTGTCATATTTCTAGAAAAAGGAGAAAAATTCACACCATTAAGAATTGGTGTTATTTATGGTAAAACCATTTATTGTCATATTTCTAGAGAAAAGGAGAAAATACACGCTGCTCACATTTGGTGTTATTTGCAGTAAAACCATTTATTGTCATATTTCAGTAGAATACAGAAAAATACACGGCATTCACATTTGGTGTTATTTGCTGTAAAACCATTATTTGTCACATTTCTAGAGAAAAGAGAAAATACACGCTGTTCACATTTGGTGTTATTTATGCTAAAACCATTTATTGTCAGGTTCAGTACAATACGAGAAAAATAGGCGACTGTTCACATTTGGGTGTTATTTGCGGTAAAACCATTTATTGTCATATTTCAGATAATACGAGAAAAATAGACGCTGTTCACATTTGGTGTTATTTGCGGTAAAACCATTTATTGTCATATTTCTAGTACAAGGGAGAAAAATACACACCAGTTACAGCAATTGGGTGTTATTTGATGGTAAAACCATTTATTGTCATATTTCTAGAGAAAAAGAGAAAAATACACGCCATTCACATTTGGTGTTATTTGCGGTAAAACCATTTATTGTCATGTTTCAGTACAATACAAGAAAAATAGACACTGTTCACATTTGGTGTTATTTGCGCTAAAAACATTTATTGTCAGTTCAGTACAATATAGAAAAATAGACGCTGTTCACATTTGGTGTTATTTGCGCTAAAAACTATTTCAGTTCAGTACAATACAAGAAAAATAGACGCTGTTCACATTTGGTGTTATTTGCGCTAAAAACATTTATTGTCAGTTCAATACAATATGAGAAAAATAGACTCTGTTCACATTTGGTGTTATTTGCGGTAAAACATTTATTGTCACTTCAGTACAATACGAGAAAAATAGACACTGTTCACATTTGGTGTTATTTGCACTATAAGTGTAGTTATTTGCTCTATGTTCTTGTCATATTTATAGAGAAAAGAGAAACATACAAGCTGTTCACATTTGGGGTTATTTGTGGTAAAACTATTTATTGTCATATTTCTAGAGAAAAAGAGAAAATACACGCTGTTCACAGTTGGTGTTATTTGCGGTAAAACCATTTATTGTCATATTTCTAGAGAAAAAAAGAAAAATAGACGCAGGTCACAGTTGTTGTTATTTGCGGTAAAACCATTTATTGTCATATTTCTAGAAAAAGGGAGAAAAATTCACACCATTAAGAATTGGGTGCTATTTGCGGTAAAACCATTTATTGTCATAATTCTAGAGAAAAGGAGAAAAATACACGCCGTTCACATTTGGTGTTATTTGCAGTAAAACCATTTATTGTCATATTTCTAGAGAAAAAGAGAAAATACACGGCATTCACATTTGGTGTTATTTGCGGTAAAACCATTTTTTGTCACATTTCTAGAGAAAAAGAGAAAAATACATGCTGTTCAAATTTGGTGTTATTTGCGGTAAAACCATTTATTGTCAGGTCAGTACAATACAAGAAAAATAGGCACTGTTCACATTTGGTGTTATTTGCGCTAAAAACATTTATTGTCAGTTCAGTACAATACGAGAAAAATAGACTCTGTTCACATTTGGTGTTATTTGCATTAAAAACATTTATTGTCAGCTCAGTACAATACAAGAAAAATTGACATTATTTGCACTATACACAAATAACTTAGTGGACTATTTCAGTACAAATGAAAAGTATATTTGTCGCTTTTAGGGGTTGTTTAGTTCAGCTACAAGTATGTTAGACAGAGAAGTGCCAGGCCATGCACAGAGGAGTGTCAGAAGCCTGAATGTTTCTGGCGCAAGCAGAACTCGCAGCAGAGTAAGGGGTTGTGGCAGCAGTAGTCGCAGCGAGAGGCCTGAGCTCCCGGTGTCATCTAGCGGTCGTGTCTTGACCAGCAAACCTGCGGTTCTTGATTGGTTAACTCTGTCATCCACGTCATACTAAGTGATATCAGACACCCCCAGCCAACAGTCGGTGGGTTCGTCAGACACAACCCTTAGTTGGCATGGTCTGGGAGCAGGCCCTGTGCTCTCACCTGTCCTCAACCTGCCTCTGTCCTTTTTTGTTCCCTCACGTGAGAAGAAGTATATGCTGTAGGCTCTGCTTCACTTTTCAGCGAGGAAGAGCTACTAGAGGACAGTCAGTAGCTACTGCCTAGCCAAGATCTGGAGCAGACATCCGTCGCTTCCTCCGCTAGGCGGGCAATTAGTGATGAAGAGAGTGGCATGGGAGGTTGTGCTACGAGTGGTCAGGCTCCTGACCCAGAGGCCGTTGAGGAGGACATAAGTGATGTGCAGACACTAATCGATGGTGAAGCCGATCGCAATTGGGCGCCGGGTGCAGAAGGGCAGGGGCGTAATGATCGCGGTCGCAGAGGAAGGCCCGGCAGGGGGAGCGCTCTGACGGGGCCCAGCATGAACTACAGTGACAATGCGGGGCCCCGTCAGAGCACTCTTAAAACATGTACAATGTGCGGGTTGCAGAGGCTGGGGTGTCGCAGAGGCATGTGGGGGGTGGGGGCGTGCTCACCCAACACCCGGCAGTTCTTGTCACTGCAGGGCTCTTGTCTCCAGAGTGTGAAGCAGGGAGCCGTCTTCGATCCCTGCTTCACCGTTCTTCTCAGCTCAGGCGCTCCCCCTGCTGGCCGTACTTGGTACTGCTGGCTGTGGGAGGAGAGCTGAATGCCCGGGAATCAGCCTCCAAGCACAGCCAGCAGGCCATGAGAGTGTTGGAGTGTGTGTCATCAGGGAGGAAGGTAAGTATGTTTTTTTTTTATTTTCACCATAAAGCTGGCATAATTACTGTAAGGGGACACCTATGTGGGCATAACTACTATGTGGGGGCACATATTAAGGCATAACTAATGTGAGGGGCACATAAGTGGGCATAACTACTATGAGGGAGCACATATTAAGGCATATCTACTATGAGAGGGCACATATCTGGCATAACTACTATGAGGGGGCACATATCTGGCATATCTACTGTGAGGGGGCACATATCTGGCATAACTACTGTGAGGGGGCACATATCTGGCAAAACTACTGTGAGGGGGCACATACGCGGCCCTAACTACTGTGAGAGGGCACATATATGGCATAACTACTGTGAGGGGGCACATGTCAGTCATAACTACTGTGAGGGGGAACATATGTGGGCATAACTACAGGGACCGGGTACATACCTGGCCATAACTACTGTGAGGGGGCACATATCTGGGCATAACTACTGTGAGGGGCACATATCTGGGCATAACTACTGTGAGGGGGCACATATCCTTATGTAATTATTCTTTTTTTCTCTATCACCACAGGGACCTTGTTCTGGATCCAGCAGACATCATGCCGATGCCAGCGACACCCTGGATGAGGTAGGACCAGATTTTATTAGTTTATTGGGGGGGGGGGGCAATCCAAAGTTTGCACCGGGGCCCATAACACGCCACTGCAGAAGGGGCTTCATCATTATCAGGAGAAGATGGTGGCAGCTTGCCCGTGAGGAGGTGGCGGAGCCAGCAAGGTAGTAGCATGGCTGGGAGTCAGCAGGGTGGCAGCAGTGGGAGCCAAACGTGCCCAGGTAGACCATTTGCTTCGCAGCAGCCTACCTGCCCAGGAAGTAGTGATGCAGGGATTCACGGAGGCAGTGGCGGTAGAAATTAGTCAGTGCGGACTGTTGGGGGGGAAATCACCTCCTCGGCAGTGTGGCATTTTTTTTCAAAGCGCCAGAGGTCAACGTGGCCATATGTTGCATCTGTGGGCAGAAGGTGATGCGTGGCCAGGGTGCCAATGTTGGCACTACAGCCCTGCATTAACATATGCAACGTAGCCATACAGTGGCCTGGGAGAACCGTAGCTCCGGTGTGGTGGTCCAGCCTGCTGCAGCAACCGCTACATCACCCAGTGGCACACATCCAGTTTAGGCTCCTCCACCTCAGCCGAAGGGATCTGTCTGTCAATCCCATCTTCTGCTGGTCCAGATTCTCCTGCTCCTACTCCTCGTCAGTCATCCCGTCAGCAATCGATCACCGAAGCGATTGCCAAGAGACAACAGTATGCGTGCATGCATTCAACAGCGCAGAAGCTGAAGGTGCTCCGGGCCAAGTTGCTGGTCCCTTTCCAAGGCGGAGGCGGAGAGTCCCAAGCCGTCATTTCTTTGCAAAAAAGGTTGTACCAGCCCTGCACACACATGTAGAACCGAAGGTGGGCCAGTACCTGAGCCTGTTGGTGTCTGCCAAAGTGCATGGCAGCGCCGACGTGTGGAGCTGTAACTACAGCTGGGACAATACATGTCCTTTATGGCCCACTGGGTGAATGTGGTTGCTGCACAGCCACACCAGCAACTTGGACAGGTCACGCCGCTTCCGCCTCCACGTTGTCATGCTGTTGGTCCTGCTGCCAATGTCCGCCTCTGCCTCTTCATCCTCCACCATGTCCTCAGCCTCTACTGCAGGGACAAGTCACAGTGCCCCACCAGCTTACCACATGTGCAGGGCTCGGCAGTGTCATGCTGTTCTGCACCTGGTTTGCCTTGGCGAACTGAGTCACGCAGGGGAGGAACTGCTCCGTGTGATGCATCAAGAAATCGAATCCTGGCTTTCTCCCCGACAATTCAAAATCGGAACTATGGTGATCGACAACGGGAAGAACATGGTGTTGGCACTGCATCAAGGAAGGCGGAGCCATGCGCACTGCATGGCACATGCATTCAATCTGGTTCCTGAAGTCTTCCACCCATCTGCAAGACATCCTAAAAATGGCCAAGAAACTTTGCATGCACTTCAGCCACTCATATACCGCAAAGCACACCCTCTTTGAGAAGCAGCGGCAGAACGGCATCCTCCAACATAGGCTGCAACTTTTCCACCCGTTGGAATTCCACCATCCATATGTTAGACCGACTATACGAACAGAGAAAGGCCATCAACGATTTTTAGATGATGCAATCAGATAGGAGTACTGCACTGTGTAACTTTGATGTCAGCCACTGGCAGCTTATGCGTGACACCTGCCATTTGCTCAGGCCCTTTAAGGACACCACGTTATTTGTCAGTCGCCAGGACTAAGGGATGAACGTCATCATTCCACTGCTTCATGTCCTGGAACAGATGACGGTAACAATGGCCGGTCAGGGGACAGGAGATATGGCGCCTCAATCTCACGGCCACATGAACCCTGTGGGGGCTGAACTGGAGGAGGGGGAGGACAACATTGGAACACAGGCGATGTGTAGCCAAATGGGTGTTTTTCGTACTCAGCTGACAGGACAGGAGGAGCAGAAGCAGCTAGAGGAGCTACAGGATGATGAGGAAGATGAGACAGAGGACCCGGACACACCGTGGCAGTATTCAGTGGAGATGGAGACAGGGAGTGCCTCCGATTTACATGCACAAATGGCCCGCTGCATGCTCACTGACAGCCGAATTGTCACCATTCGGCAGAGGGATGACTTCTGGCTCTCCAACTTGTTGCACCCTCGCTACCGGTCCAGAATGGGGGCCTTCTTTACACCCACCAAGAGGGTGGACAAACTAAACTATTACAGAGACATCCTATGTAGACATCCTATGTAGTAGTGGGTTATTGTTCTGACAGATCAGAGGAAGGGCAAATTAATCAGTGACATCAGCACAAACTTACTGCTGACACCCTCTCACCCTCTCGCAGGTCTGACCGGGGGCTTTGCACTCACGTTCCACTGCCATGTCATTGATGAGTAACTTTCTTTACACGCAAAGAAACTACTCAACAGCAGCTAGACCTGGAGCAGGACCTGAACCAGCAGGTGGTGGCATACTTGGACAGCACCCTGCCACCCCACATTGAAGATACGACTACTGGGTAGCCAAACTGGATTTGTGGCCGCAATTTGCAGAACTTGCCCTGAAAAAGCTGTCCTGCGCCGCCAGTAGTGTGGCATAAGAGAGGGTGTTTGGTGCAGCAGGGGCCATAGTTACCCCAAGGAGAACTCGCCTGTCCACCCAAAATGTGGAGAGACTGACCTTTGTCAAGATGAATCAGGCGTGTATCAGCCAGGATTTCCAACCACCAATTCCTGATGCATCAGACTAGATCTTCCATGGTGACACACCAACACTTTGATACAAGAGACCGGTTTCTTCTGACTACCGAATATTGCCTATGCCGCTCATCACTACTGATGCCACTCATCTGATGCCAAGTGCTCCTTATTTTACCCATCTTCGTCAGCGGGTACTGGTATTGCCACCCACTGCCCCTATCTGTTACCGGGTCACTTTCTGGTCTGCTGCTGCCATCTCCAAACTATGTCACCTTGCCACTCTGTGGTCTCCTCCTGCTGCTGCCATCTCCACACTTTGTCACCTTGCCACTCTGCGTTCTCCTTCTGCTGTTGCCATCTCCACATTATGTCACCTTGCCACTCTGTGGTCTCTTGATGCTGCCGCCACCTCTAAACTATGTCACCTTGCCACTCAGTGGCCTCATCATACTGCTGCCATCTACAGACTTATTGTGCCACTTGGTGACCTTCTCATGATGATGCTGCTGCATCTGCCACCTCCAGACTCAGTCATTGTGCCACTCCGTGGCCTCCTTATACTGCTGGCAACTCTAGACTCTGTCATTCTGCCACTCGGTGGCCTCCTCATACTGCTTCCACCTCCAGAGCCCACTCTGTGGTCTCCTCATGCTGCTTACAACTCACCACTATGTCATAGGTCCACTGTGGACTTCTCATGCTGTTCCCACCCTCCGCACTTCATGACTGGTCCACTATTTTGGCTTTTGGCCTGGCTGACATCATCAGTTATTTTACCTTTCTTCTGATCTGTCAGAAGGAAGTAAAAATGAGACGCACAATGGATCCTGTCTGTGTAGCAGCTGTAAGGCCTCTATGGTCCTATTAGAAATGGCTTATGATTTGGTAGCCAAAAGCAGGAGTGGGTACAAAACACAGAAGACATGCAAATATTCCATTCACGTGTCATCTGTTTTAGATCCACTCCGTTTTTTGGGGGGTAATTAGCAATACTGATGGATTATTGAGCAAATTCTGACCGAGTGAAGGCGTATGCTCAGACAGGATCCATTTTTTGTGGGTTATTGTTCTGACGGATCAGAGGAAGGGCAAATTAATCAGTGACGTCAACACAAACTTACTGCTGACACCCTTTCCACTCTGTCAGGGGGCTCTACTTGTACAAGCATTTGAAAGAACAGGCTCTGTAGACATCTATGTGGAATAGGCTGACGAGGGTGTAAAAGGAGTGCGCTTCTTTTTGACACTAACAGGGACCTGTAAGGCATACTTGAGTTATTTGAGTACGTACTTGAGTTATTTGGTCAGTTTTGGCGAATTTAAGTATACTTTCTTATAATTTTAATCAAGTTTTGGTTCAATTTAACATTAAATATTTAATTAATTTACTAATAAAAATTACATGTTGCCTAAGACAGGAGAGAATCAGCCAGTCTTCTAATTATTCAACAACGTGGTGTTGCGATGGAGAAAGCATGCCAAGAAAACAATTGTTCTCCATCTGAAGACGAATATTGTCAAGATTGCTGCAAGTGCGGTATTGGCTGCTCATTGACCAAGATGCCTCTAGGGGAACCTGCCTGGATGAACAGGCCTCCAGTGCTACAGATAATGAGAAGACAAAGCTTCAAGATAGCTTGGAGCCCGGAAGAGTCGCAAAGTTGCTCAAGATTCAAACCAACCAACCAGGCCCCGGTCTCTTCGTCCGGTGAAAACATCACGGGTTCCCAGTCATCATGGAAATGAAAAGGAGGGCATCCTGTGGTGCACGGAGATGGAGAGGGTCTTCGGATTCCCCCTGCACTATACGGACGTCTCGGAAATGAACCGCTGCTCCCGACAGCAGCTCCTTGGAAGCTCATGGAGCATCCCGGTCATCCGGCATCTATTCCCCGCTGAAGAATTATTTTGAAAGTGTGTAGAAGTCACACAGGGCCCTCATGCTGCAAATTTTTAATGCAGACACCGGATTTTACAATATTGCATCGTTATTTTGTGCTTTAGCAATACTGATGGGATGGATTATTGAGAAAATGCTCACCAAGTGAAAGCGGATGCACCACACAGTATCCGTTTTTTGTGGTTTATTGTTCTGATGGATCAGAGGAAGGGCAAAATAATCAGTGACGTCAACACAAACTTACTGCTTACTACTTACACCCTTTCCACTCTGTCAGGGGGCTCTACTTGTATAAGCGTTTAATAGAACAGGTTCTGTAGACATCTATGTGGAATCACATCTATGTGGAATAACATCGACCTATAAAGCTGAGTTAATACTTGAGTTATTTGGTTGGTTTTGGCCCCGTGACCACCCAAATAAGTGAAGTGTGCAGTGATTCTAAGAGTGACGCCTGCCATCTGCATGTAATACTGACTAACCGTATTAATTCACTACCCCAGCACACTCCCAATGCACAGTGTTCTACACCTACATATATGAAGGCTCTCTGCAGCCAGGAAATAGCAATTTTTTAATGCGATTCGTCGCTAATTAATTCGAATCGAATCAAATTTTTACGGAAAATTAGGCAAACCGGCCGAATCAATTTTTTTAGAAATTCGCTCATCCCTAGTTGCAACATAACAAAGTCCAATAAAAGTGAAAGGGTCTGAAGACTTTATGAATGCATTGCATAATGTGATTATCATAGGTGATTAGAACATCATTGCAAAATATGAATAATTTAAAGGGACGATTCACCAACTTTTATGCACCCCTACACCCAGACACAAAGGAGCTCTGCTTTGAAGAGCAACTTAATCATGTGAAGATTAATTTAAATCCTAAACCCCATGGAGGCCATAGCCTAATTAGTCTTCAGGAGTACATTTTTGTTCACTTTTTCATTCTCACATTTCAATCCATGGTGTAATGGCCCAGATCATACATGAATCCAACCCTGGCCATTTAACTCCTTAGATTTCATGTCAAAAGGGAAAGTGGCATCTGATGAATTTAGCGTAGTGAAGAAGGCTCCTTCTAAAATGTACCAACATCCATTAAAATTTTATTATCATTTTGGTCCAAACTAAGCAAGCAAATACTTGATGTAAAGCTAGACAAAAGTGTCAGCTACATGTAACATATTTGTCATATATTTGTGCATCATTAGACTGTCTAATTGAGGGTTACACTGCCTAAATATTAGATGAGATTCATAAATCTGCCACAATGTGTTGAATTAAGTATGTGTTCACTACATCTCCTCCAATAGATTTGTATGTCTTGTTTTTTAGAATTGTTCAGAACTGGTTTAACCCTGACATACTCTTCATTAATAGTGTGGCTGCTCCTGTCAAGTAATGTCAGAATTGCAGAAATATAAGATATGATCACAGCCATGTGACTACAGATTTTCATAGTTGGAACGTGATACCAGATCAGTTTGGTTATAGAGATGAGAGAACAGATGGCCAAATAAAGACACACTGGGGTCCGCGGTTTGGTTCATGTTTAAATTTACAGTAATGAAAATATGGAAGGTTCTCCAGCCAAGAAATACATTTAACCCATTCAAGAATTCATTCATTACTGCTGTTCTGTTTGCTCATGCATGATTTCTCGTGTCTGCCCCTACCTTCGTAGTGCACCGGTGTGTGCCGAATTAAAGTTTGAACATTATCCACCGTGGGTGAGTGCCTCCGTTTCATTTTACTTCAGTTTTTACACAACCCATTCAAGAATGCTAGGATAAAATGGGAATTTTGCCTCTCGAACAAGGTAAAAAAAAATCCAGCAACTACACATGTGAATTACAGTCCCTTTCATTTCATAGGAAAAAACACATCAACGTATATGAAAATTGAAAGCTGCCCAAGATGTTGAAGGGCATGGTGCCTGAATATGCTTTTATTTTTAAAACTGGTGGGAGACCCATTCCAGTAAACCACATGGATCACACCTCTTGACATGTCTCAGTGATGTAGCATATGGAAACCATGTTGAGTGATGTTTCCCAGAAAACATAACACACCATTAGAGAACCCAAGGCCAACCTCAGAAATATCATGGCACCAGACAGAAAAATGGTCACTCCCCATGATTACTTATTATGTCCATCAAAATCTGATCTATAGACAGATTCTCAATCCCATGCCAAAAATTTGCAGCATGTTATTAGATCAGGAGGAGCTGAGCAGATTGATATATAGTTTTGTGGTAAAATCTGTAATTTATACATTTATATCTCTGCTTTTTTCACTTCCTTTGAACAGCAGGGACGGGTTATCAGTGACAGGTGAAAAAGCAGAGCTATAAATGTATAAATTTCAGGTTTTTCCGATTTTCTCCCCAAACAACTATATATCAATCTAC
Source organism: Bufotes viridis (assembly GCA_033119425.1). Taxonomy (NCBI): domain Eukaryota; kingdom Metazoa; phylum Chordata; class Amphibia; order Anura; family Bufonidae; genus Bufotes; species Bufotes viridis. Next base: position 438,091,273 of record CM065590.1, read on the forward strand.
TCAGCTTCTCCTGTTCTATAATATGGTGCTTTCAGATTGCATTGTATTTTGTGGTGACATGTCGTCTTTAATGAGTCATTGGAGGAGCGGAAGAGAATACTAATTGAGGCATATGCATGCACAGGGCACCACATTTGGAACCATGTTTTACCCAACTATTACCTATTCCTAGGCTCATTCATTGTATAAGTAAAACTTTGAAGCACCCTTGCAATGTCTGGTGAGTAGCTGATGGATACCAACCCATTTGTGAGTTTGGGATATTTATTTGCCTGGGCAGTAGTGTCAACTGCACTGCCCTGATAGTGGGACTGAGACAACCACCACCATTACTATTTTGAGACTTTAAGGTGGATCCATGGATGCTACCATCTAGATGGTACATCAGAAATTGACATTTGGTGGGCCAAATGATCTTTTACAAAATTCAACTGTATAGTTTTGCTGAGCTTTCATTTACTGCAGCCTAAATGTTTTTAGAAGGTGAACCTAGTTTGGTCCTCTGTTCCCAGGTTCATTGAGCTGTCTGTGCATATATTGTCTTCTGCAGATATCTGGCCATTTTTCTTGCTTATTTTTATACCCTAGTCCAGTGCTCGTTGGATATTTTTAATTTGGTCAAGCCTTACTGTACATCAGGTGCTTTGAAGGGTCTAAGTCTAAGATACTCAATCTAACAAATTTGTCTGGTATATGTAGCTTGTATGTATTTAACTACTGTTAAATACATACATTAAATTGGTAGAAGAACAAGGAGGTGGACCTAGCTAAGAGGCTACGTACTATAGCTCTCCTGTTAGTTCTTCTTTAAACACCAATCATGCCTTTGCCAGCTCGGTTTGCTCTTACATAATATAACAAACATCGTAAGTCTATGTCAGCCATCTGTTCCTGTTAAATATGATTTCTCTGCCCAAACATTATCTATCCTTGTTCCAATATGAAAAAAACTACTGTAGGTTGCAGCCATGTAAACATCATGTCCCAGGCTTCCTGAATAATGTATAGCAGCCCGAGGGTAGCGTCCCTAGCAGAATTAACAGGTGTTATTAAGATCAGTAAAGTGTAACAACTGTACTGATGGCTCTCAATAATATTCTGGGCCCATACCTTCAACAGAAGGCACTTTCAGATTTCTATATCAGTCTGAGTGAAAAAAGGATTATATTTGTATACACAGATTTCTCAAAGCCTCACCAACAGTATGTTACCATCCCTGCAACCTCAACTGGCTTGGTGGTGCTCCTGGCACATTGGGATGTGATTAAAGCACATATATAATCATTCAGAGATTGAAAACATGTTGTAAACCTCTTCTGACTGCTTACTTGGTCTTACTGAACGACAGATGAGCTTGTTGGCCACCCCTGACACGACCTGTGCATAGTTTTTCATAGTTACAAATCGAATGCCAAGGCAATATGCAGACAACTCATACAGCTGCTTTGCATCAATCTCCTCAGTGGCTGTTTTGAACCTTTGTGGGGTATACTGTACCCTCCTCACACAAGGAAGCCCAAGGGTTGTCCTTCCACGATATAAGGAATGAATAGGGAATGAGAGGGCAAAAATGATCAGGTTTGCAGGGTTTACATGAACAAAAAAAAAAAAAAAATCCAGCAATTAGCAACCCCCCTCTTTAAAATATCACTTTTAATTATTATCACTAAAATGATTGCTGATGCTAAAGTCGCTTAACCAAACCCCACCCCACATTAATTGTCAAGTAATAATACTAACATTTGTCAACATCTGTGTATAACAGCCAACACCAGCTATGTAGTTGTTATTTGGTAATGGGTATGCCAAGGAAGATATTAGGTAATCAGGGTATGGTCCTACTACTAGCCCTGTATTTAGCCCTCCATCTCTTCCTTTGCCCAGGGACGGCCCCTGATGGTGGAACCTCCCTGTCCTCGTGCCTAAGGCTGAATCACCCTTGGTCTCACCCTAATCTTATCACAGGGTTAACTGGTGTTAGCCGTTAAAACGTTAAAACACAGAAACGGGGACAAATGGTGTGTACGTCCCAATCACGCAAGTCCAGTCAGTCCAATGAAGATCCCTGGTTGAGATGTCACCGAGTCCTCTCTGAACAGAACCTGGACTCTGAGTCTTACAGGTAAGCTTAATAAGACTTAACACCTCAGTTGTCCGTCCGTGTAAATTTACACATCATATTTCATTATGCCTTATATATTTTTAAACCTCGACGCGTTTCCCTTCAGGATACTGAAGTTCATCAGGAGGCCATGATGGGCATCAATATCCCAAATTGATGTGGTAAAAATTAATGTAGTACAATAGTGCAAAATTGATACCAAAAACCTGATACAGCTCGTATGTCAAGAGGAGTGATCTTTCAAACAGTGCTGATATCGCAGAGTATCGATACGGCAGGCATGTGATCTAAAAGATTGAGACAAGATGCCAATTAGGCCAGATATATATGTGTGTGTATGTTCATGCAAGTTTAGATACGTATATATGGAGAGACTGAGAGGTGCACTCACTTGTGCCAATTCACATAGCATTATATAGTGCTCATGCGTGTCGATGTGACCTCACCTCATCTAAAGGCATATAAAAGTCCCAGCATATATTAACAGCATGCCCATACAAAAACATACCAAATCAGTGTAGATATAACTATCCATAATGCCTCTGTATTCAGGCTACTCACATGTCACTGCTCAGATCAATGTTCCTCCTCTGACGCCATGATTCAAAAGAACACCAGCCTAACCCCTTTTTAAATTCCCCACTCATCATCAATTAACCAATAAAATTCCAACACCTAGGTCCTGACACCGCCCATATCTCTCCCCACGTGGGATGGGCGTGTAGGAAAAGACGAGCCCTTTCTTATTATCATGCGCCATCACTCTTATGTGTTTCCTATCAAAGGAGCGCATCCATGCATTCCGCTTATCCTCCACCGACGACTGGTCACCTGATACCCAGTCTTCCGGTCACCTGACACCCAGGCTTCCGGTCCGTGGAACGCATGGATCTCCATTGGTGGGACGCTTAACGGCATCGTATGCTTCACTTAGATGTAACCGGTCACCTGATATCGGACTTCCGGTGTTTGAAGCGCAAGACATTTCCTGTCTATGGAGCGCGCAACGAATCCTCCGCTTAGTGTGTCTAGATCATTCATGGTTAGTCACCAGATATATACAGCCCTATTATACGTGTGGCAAAAAATCATATATTAAATTTATAATAATGTACCATTTTTGATATATATATATATAAGGGCCATAAAGTGGGGGACCATATAAATGGTCTAGAAATAAAGTGTAGATGATCTTTGTGACATATGAGGGCATACAAAATGACATTGTCATTAGACTCATGGTATGTTAATACCTGGGAGGATGAGGGTACGGAGTTAAATTCAAATATCCATGGGGCTGAGGCTAGTTTATCAGGTGAAGTTTGATTATTCAACAGAGCAAAAAGTAAAAATAGAACTTTTTGACTTACATATAAGCAACTATGATGACAGTTGCGAGTGTCCCAAAAGGGTGCTTCATGCACCTCTAGCCAGAAATGGGACCTTAATGTTACCATTTTACAGCAGGCTATTTTCATAAAGGGAAACCATTATAGGAAGCACGAGAAGTCCAGTCTCTCATTAAGCCCTTCGGGCGCTTGTGATCTAAATCTATGTATCCAGACACTTTCCTTTTGAAGGATCTTCCGATCCCAATTTCCACCTCTTACCGGCTCCGGTACTACCTCCAGAATGGAGAATCTCAAAAGGCGTGGGTTACCTCCATGCCTTTCTATCATATGAGATGCAACAGGTGTAGTTCTCTTATTTGTTATATCATTTACATGTTCCAGTATTCTCCTCCTCACTTCCCTAATGGTCTTGCCCACGTAGTCACACGGGCAGGGGCATTGACAAAGATAGATCGCACCTTTACTCCGGCAATTAAAAAAGTCTCTAATTGCAAAGGTCTGTCTGGTTACGGAACAAATGACATTTTTCGCTGGACAGATATATTCGCAAGCCTTACAGGAACCGCATCTAAAGATCCCTACTGGTTTCCGATCCAGCCAAGACCCTTCTCGTCGTGGTGATACATAGTGGCTATGGACCAGACGATCTCGTAGATTTCTCCCTCGTCTGTATGTTAACCCTGGTCGTTCACTCAATACATCCACTATGTCTCTATCCATTTTGAGAATTGGCCAGTATCTCTCCAGGATCTTCTTAATTTCATCATTCCTTGAATCAAACATTGATATTATACGTATCTTGTTCTCCTGCTGTTCCTTTATTTTGGGAACAAGTAGTTTTGTGCGGTCCTGTTCCGTAGCGTCCAAAAAAGCCCTTTTGAGGCAACCCCGTGGGTAACCCCTGTTCAAAAATCTGGTCCGTAGATCCCTTGCCTCTTTCTGAAATTCTTCCATGTTGGAGCAGTTTCTCCGAATCCGAAGATACTGTCCCCTTGGTATTCCACGCTTAAGGGGGACAGGGTGGTAGCTCTCCCAATGGAGGAGGGAATTGGTCGCGGTGGTCTTCCTGAACACATTGGTCATTAGCCTATCATCTTTCCTTGTGACACGTACATCCAGGAATGTGATTTCAATGGGGTCCACTTCAAATGTGAAGCGGAGACCAATTTGATTACTATTGATCTCCCCTACAAATTTTATGAGTTCATCCTTTCCACCTTTCCAAACCAGGAAGACATCATCTATATAGCGAGTCCAAAAGATGATTTTATTGGACCACCATGTTTCCCGGTCTGGAAAGATATGGGTGTCCTCCCACCAGCCCAGGAAGAGATTGGCATAAGTGGGGGCGCAGGGGCTCCCCATAGCCGTCCCCCTGAGCTGGTGGAAGTAACGCCCATTAAAGATAAAGTAGTTGTGGGTAAGGATGAACCCAAGAAGCTCAACAATAAAGTTGTTATGTTTTTGATACTGGACCCCTCTAGACCTCAGGAAGTATACGACCGCGGCCAATCCCCCTCATGTGGGATAGAGCTATAAAGGGATTCAACATCCACACTTGCTAGGAGGCAGTCAGAGTCTATAGTTAGATTGTCAATCTTGTTGAGGAAGTCCATCGTGTCCCTCGTGTAGGTCGGGAGGGACACGACGAACTCCCTCAACACCCTGTCAATGTATATCCCTGCATTCTGAGTCAGGGAGTTAACCCCAGAAATGATGGGGCGACCCTTCAATGGGTTAGTCCCCTTATGGACTTTGGGGAGTCCATAGAAGGTGGCTGTAGTTGGATATTTTGGACATAGAAAGTCATACTCAACAACCGTAAGTACCCCATCTATCAGACCCATCTCAAGGATTTTCTGTAGCTCCACGGTGTAACTCTCTGTGGGATTACATGTCAACACCCTATATCCTCCTTCATCTTCCAGTAGGTCAAGGCACATACGGACATATTGAGCATGGTCCAAAATCACCATGTTGCCCCCCTTATCGGAGGGTTTAACTATGATTGTTTGGTCCCCCTCCAAAGTCCGTAAGGCCTGCATCTCCCGCTGGGAAAGATTAAAGCTTTTCTGGTGTGGTCCTACGAGTTTCTCTAATTCAGACAGTACCATTTGCATAAAGATGTCAATGCATTCGTAGTTTGAGGGGGGAGGCATTTTCCTACTTCTTAGTTTTAGATCTGTGAAAGGGCCTACTCCTGCTGGTTTCTGACTCTCCTTACTTAGTTCCATGAGAGTTTGGAAATCTCCAAAATCACCCTCGCATAGGCCTAGTCTTTCACACGTTTCCCTATTATTATTTTTAAAGAATTTATGCCACCTCAATTTACGGCTAAAGAGGTGCAGATCCTTCGTCCATGTAAATAAATCAAAGTTGTTGGTAGGGACGAAGGATAAGCCCCTCCTAAGCACATCAACCTCTGCTGGTTCAAGGACTCTGGAAGTAAGATTAATAACTTGGAGGTCACTTGCAGGATCAGTTTTTAGATCTTTTCTATCCTGTCCTGATTTCGCAAATGATAAGGGGCTCGGCCCTTTTCTAAAAAAGAGACAGCAGGTAACGTTTGGTGTTGTTGAGTTCTGGATACATTGTTCTGAGTAGTAGAGGGAGGTGAATAAGATGATGGTGCTAAGTATGCACCATCTCTCACATATCCTCGATTTCTGCCCCCACCTCGAGGCCATCTTCTGCCTCCCCGACCTGATCTAGATGACCCTCGACCCTGTGATCTAGGGTAGTTTTCAGTGTCAGAGGAATCAATATCAGATATCGATGTCTCTGTTTACATGAACCAAGACAGGGCACAGCCTTCTTTACCATTTTTTTCCCCCCTCAAGCTACATGATTTCTTGTTCAGTCCATTATGCCTAAGTAAAATGTACCAAAACAGATCTGTGAACCAAACAAATGCAGACTATTGCAGAATAGATGGAATTTTTGGGAACAATTTTTATACAGCTTCAGGGCAAACCGTCAAGAGATGTTAGGTAACCTAAACTAACTCCATACAGAAAAAGGCCAAGTAGAGGAAGGGGCTAAAAGCATAAATTATATTTATAATGCTTGCAGCTAGAGAAGAGGTCAGCAACTTCCGGCACTCCTGCTGTTGTGAAACTACAACTCCTAGCATGCTTCATTTACTTCTATGGGAGTTCTGACAACAGTCAAGAAAGTGTGCATGCTGGTAGTCGTAGTTTCATCACAGCTGGAGCGCCGAAGGTTGCTGATCCCTGAGCTAGAGTAATGGAGTTGTGTGCAGTATATGCTGGACCATGCCTATGCCATGGGCTATAAATGACATGTCACTTGGCATGTCAATGAACAATTTGTCAATGTAGCAATAGAAGCAAGAAAATAATGTCACTATGCAACTATATCTGTGCTGGATCCATCACACGATAGACATCAATGATGATCGATGGACCCCGTTGGCTTAAATGGGGTCCAATGGGCTCAATCAAGTGTTTTGCTTTGAAAAAATAGTGCTGTATGTGAAGCTATTTTTTCCATCAAATGCGGTGGTATCTACGCCAGAATCTGCTGTGTCAAGTGGACATAATGTAATGAAATATGATACAGTGGCATTTGAAGGGGTGCAATAAGAATAAGCATGGATTCATTCTCTAGAAACAGTGCCACTGTCCAGGTTGTGTGTGGTACTAGGATCCAGCTCCATTTACTTACTTGGAGTTGCGAGGCAATACCAGATACAACTCTTTTTGGAAGACAGCAGCCATGTTTGTCTTATACTTTGCCACCCTTTTATGAACTGATGTAGCATTCATTAAGCATTAGTTCGTTAACACCATAGCTCGCCATGCAGGTAAAATTACAGCCTTTATGTTATTAGTCCCACCCAGGCAGGATCTCTTGCCTGACAGGTCAAAAAGCCACTCTGCCACATAAGAAGACACCAATACAGATTGTGCTTTGGCCCAGGAGCTTCAAGTTATAACATCAATGAAAAGAGCATAATAGATGGCTTTTCCTGGAAGCTGCAGACCAGGATATAAACTCCATATGCTTCAGTCAAGGTGTCCAAATGAGAATAATCCTTCTAATTAGCATTGCTGGACATAATAGCGCAGCATGGCCTGAGCCAGACTCTGACTGAATGTAACATGTGTTCCAGCCTTCAGGTCTGCGCTTTGCCTCTTGTCTGCTCTGCCAGCGAGGAATAAATGACCTTTTCAGGCTAGGGAGAGCGCTCTGCACTGCTGTATTCACTTCAGCCTCACAAGTGTTGCCCAGGACAAGATATATCCTGCCTGTCACATTGCATTAGCTATCAGGTTGCTACAACTGACCATACATCTTGAGCTAGAATGAATACTAATAGTTTCTGGGAATTCTTACTTTCTTATTAGTCACTAGAACTTAAATTGTCTTGGTTAACTGCTTCAGTGCTACTGTAGCCAGTGGACTGTGTCAAGCACTATCTGGAGTCGGCATATGGTCCAGATCTAGGGAAGGACAGAAAGGCAACCATCAGATTCTCAATCATTTATAAATGACAAAGACTTACAGAAAATATAAAGGCACAAAAGAGGGATCAATTCAATAACTAAAAGTTATGATGGATCCCACCTTCTGGTGATTCCTCCATTCCCAGGAAAGGAAAATGTGTGCTTTTCTGAAGGTGAGCAATTATAACTGTTTTGTATGATTTTTTCATGCCTAGTATCACATTATTGTTACTCTTTTGATATTTATTTTATCTAACTATTTTTGTATTCTATGTACACAGTCAAATCACATTATTATGATCACCAGCTAATATCCAGAGTAACTGCCATGTGCAGCATAGACAGCAGCTAAATGAGCTGGGAGCGACTCAATAAGGTCCTGCTAAGTTGTCACAGGTATCTGGAGCCATGGCATCCCACAGCTACTGTAGATCCATAGAGAGAACATGACAATCAAGGTTGTCCCACAGGTCTGAGGAATTAGAGGGCAAGGCAAGAAGTCTTGGTCATGCTCTTCCAACCAATGTCGGACATTTCTAGCCGTGTGATATGTTTTGTTGTATTGCTAGAAGCTCCCATCTGCCCAGGGAATACAATCAGCATGAATAGGTGTATGTGTTCTGCAAGGATGGATTTATACCCAAATATTAAAAGTGCCTTCCACATGGATCAGTGGGCCCAGAGAATGCCATGAAAACATTCGCCAGATCATAATGCTGCCACTACTAGCTTGTGTTCTACCAGCAATGGTTGGAGGATGTTTGTTTTCCGATGTTTCTCACCTGACATGCAAACATCCATCTGTTTAATGAAGTAGAAAATGTGGCTCAATGCAGAAAGAAACCCAATTCTCTAAACAGCCTCTGCTGTCCACAAACAATGATTCTGTATGAGGACGAGCAATGGAATTAGCGATTGCTCCTCCCCATACTGTGGAGTGGAGCACCTCCGCTGACGAGCAGGCAATTGTTGGCATGGAGCTCTTCCTTCCTGACAATCATCTGCTCCATCAAGAAGTGTAAAGGGGGCCTTTATGTGGAATATAATTGTTTTAATTTGGATTCCTCATTACATCCACATGACTAGATCCTGATTAGAGATTAGGTAAAGTGAGTAGATTTGGGAAAAGTAGAAACTGATTTTTATCATGCTTTGAACAAATGTTTGACTTTCCTCTCAAAGCCTCAGAAGTCAGATACATGCTAAATACTTTTGTCTTTGAGCCACTAGAGGTAAGTTCAATTGCAGATGTTCAACGAACAGGATATCTAAAAACATCCATCAGCTCAGTGGAGCCTTGTTGTCTACTTAAATGGGCCTCTTACTCCAATCAGGTGGACCCATTATAACTCACCTACAAGGTAAGAGTTGGAATAGACAATACCACTTTTCAGCACTAGTTTCCAATCAAGCTACGGAATAGTCTTTTTGTCCACTCACATTTTCATATCCAGTAATGCTGTCAATCACTTGTTAGCTTGATGTAGTGATTGGCAGAGATGGTTGGGGTTTGATCCTGTTGACTATATATGAGTAGAGTTGAGCGAACCCGAACTGTAAAGTTCGGGTTCGTACCGAACTTTACGATTTTTGGTACCCGAACCCGAACATTTTACTGAATGTTCGAGTTCGGTGTTTGGCCGTTTTATGGTGCTTGTTGAAAAGCTGCAGGGCAGCCAATCAACAAGCGTTTAACTAGTCTGCCCTTCAAAGCCATCACTGCCATGCCTACTAATGGCATGGCTGTGATTGGCCAAGTGAAGCATGTGATCTAGCCTCTATATAAGCTGGAGTCACGTAGAGCTGCACATCATTCTGCTCTAACTAGTATAGAAAGGCTGCTGCTGCTGCTGCTGTGAGGGACAGATTAGGCAAGAATCCAGGTGTTCTTGGTGTACTGCAATCTTCAAACTACAGCGATTATAGAGGGTGCTATGCTACATTTTTGTACCCAGCCCTGAGCCCATTGACACTCCAAAAAAACTTTTAATCCATCTGTTAGTTAGGTGGGCGTCGGCGACCATTTTTGCAAGTGCAGTGCCCTTGCAACTGCATGTGAGCTGCATGTGTGCCAGCGACTTTACTTTAATTCTGTTCTGGTAGCTCAGTGGAGGACAAATTCCCTTTTTTGGCTGGTCAAGTACCCCTGCGCACTGCAGTGCATACCTGGCCGTAAATATTATTATATTACATTAGTCTGTGATATATTTTTGTGGCCTAAAATGATTTTTTTTTTATCTGTGTGCCACAGGCTCTGTATATCTGACAGTCCAATAAAACCATTAAATAGTGCAGTTGTCTTGCTGCTGTAAAAAAGCACACTTTTTGTGCTAGATAGCATATTTGTATTTTACACTGCATTTCAGATATTACAATTAACCAGTGAAACACTGCATTTTAATAGTTGGTTGCAAAAAACACTGGGTTATAGTGCCAGATTGCACATTAGCGGCCTGGTCTGCATTTCAGATATTCCAATTAACCAGTGAAACACTGCAGTTTAATAGTTGGTTGCAAAAAACACTGTTATAGTGCCACAAAGCACATTAGTGTTCTACACTGCATTTCAGATATTTCAATTAACCAGTGAAATACTGCATTTTTATATTTGGTTGCAAAAAACACTGTTATAGTGCCACAAAGCACATTAGCGGCCTGGTCTGCAATTTCAGATATTCCAATTAACCAGTGAAATTCAGCATTTTTATAGTTGGTTGCAAAAATCACTGTTATAGTGCCACATAGCACATTACCGGCCTGGTCTGCATTTCAGATATTCCAATCAAACAGTGAAATACTGCATTTCTATAGTTGGTTGCACAAAAAACTGTTATAGTGCCACAAAGCACATTAGTGTTCTACGCTGCAATTCAGATATTCCAATTAACCAGTTAAATAATGCCTTTTTATAGTTGGTTGCAAAAAACACTGTTATAGTGCCACATAGCACATTAGCAGCCTGGTCTGCATTTCTGATATTCCAATAAAACCGTAAACTGCTGTATTTACATAGCTGGTTGCAAAAAGCACAGTTTTTGTGATAGATTGCACATTTGCGGCCTACGCTGCGTTTATGACAGTCCAAATAAACCGTTAACTTCGGCTGTTACATTGTTGGTTGGAAAATTCTAATTTTTTGTGATAATGAAGTAATTGTATTGAATTGCTCTTTTACACTATTGTGTGACATAAAGAAATTTATTCTATTTATGACACGGGCACTGCCTTACTGTTAGTGAACTAAATTGCTGACTATTGGCAGTTAAATTGTCACCAGAGATAAATCATCTGTTAGTTTGGTGGGTGAACACAAATATTAAGGAGAACATCAAAGGGATGTGACCCTGGTCATAGTGCTGCTGGTGTTGGTGGAACTTCTGTTGCAGGGAGAGGACGTGGTCGATCTGTGCCAGCTACACGCACAAATGAAACACCTTCCTCAGGTGCGCGTAGACGACAGAGCCTTCAGCGTTATTTAGTAGGCCCGAAATGCAGCTCTACGAATGGTGAGGCCAGAACAAGTACAGGCGATAGTAGATTGGTTGGCTGACAGTGCCTCCAGTATCTTAAGATTGTCTCCCACCCGTTCCACTGCTGAAAGCTCAGAGTTGGCACCTGCAGGCAATGGGCATCTATCCAGCCCCTCACCCCCTTGCAAATCAGCCAAGCAGTCTGAGTCCCAAGTCATGCAGCAGTCTCTCATGCTTTTTAAAGAGTCTGCTGGCAGGGTTTCCAGCCCATCCACCTAGCCCTGCCCCAGAAGTGTAAGAGACCATCACAGCACGTCTCTGATGACGAAACACAGGTGGCAACTGCTGTGGCTTTCTGCAGTGTGCAACCCGACAAGGAGGGCAGGTATGAAGACTGGGTGGAATATGATGTGGAGGACGATGAGATCCTAGGCCCCACATGGAATCACATGGAATCAAGGTCATGCAAGTGACCTGTGCAGTTCAGAGGGAGAGGTGGTGGTCGCACAGAGCCACCAGCACAGCAAAAGAAGGAGTAGGGTAGCAGAGCGGCCGTCCCATAGACAGTACGCCTGCTACTGCCCACCGCACCCAGGGACCAAGCACACCAAAGCCAGCTCCAAGAAGTTCCCTGGCGTGGCAGTTCATCAGACAATGTGCAGACGACAAGACACGAGTGGTTTGCATGCTGTACAATCAGAGCCTGAAGCGAGGGATAAACGTTCTAAACCTGAGCACAACCTGCATGAACAGGCATCTAAATGCAAAGCACAAGATGCAACGCCATCTGTGGCAAGGTCCACATAACTACTGATATGTGGACCAGTAAGCATGGGCAGGGACGTTATATCTCCCTAACAGCACACTGGATAGCTGTTTGGTGCATATCCTTCCACCACCGAGGATCGCAGGACATTATTCTTTGCCTCCTCCTCATACTCCACTTCCTCCTCCTCTTCTTCTACCACCTCCTTATCCGGTCAGCGTAACACCTTTTACCACCAACTTCAGCACAGCCAGAAGAAAACGACAGCAGGCAGTTTTGAAACTCATCTGTTTGGGGGACAAACCCCACACCGCGCAGGAGCTGTGGACGGGCATGGAACAAAAGACTGATGAGTGGTTGGATCCACTGAGCCTCAAGCCCAGCCTGGTGGTGTGTGATAATGGGCAAAATCTCGTAGTAGCTCTGGGCCTAGCCGGTTGACGCATATCCCTTGCCTGGTGCATGTGCTGAATTTAGTGGTGCAGAAATTCCTGAAAAACTACCCCAATATGTCATTTTGGCATTCTCATCCTTCTGCTGCTCGCCTGCCTGCGCTGCAGCATAACTTCGGCCTTCCCGCTCACCGCCTCATATGCGACGTGCCAACAACATGGAACTCCACCTTGCACATGCTGGAGAGACTGTGCGAGCAGCAGCAGGCGATAGATATGACGTTGTTCTCAGCATTACTATCCCACTTCTGTGTCTCCTTGAAAAAACACTTTGGGCGATGATGGAAGAGGATGTGGCACAGGAGGAGGAGGAAGAGGGATAATTTCCACAGTTATCAGGCCAGTCATTCACAAGTGGCTCAGAGGGTGGGTTCCTGCACCAACATAGGCCAGGTACGCAATTGTCCAGCCAGGGCACAGTTCTGGAGGATGAAGAGGAGGGGGAGGATGAGGAGGAACCGTGTTTATAGCAGGATGACACCCAAAGCAGCTCAGGGCCATCAATGAAGCGTGGCTGGGAGGATACCGAGGACACAGATGATACACCTCCCACAGAGGACAGCTTGATGTTGCCTCTGGGCAGCCTGGCACACATGAGCAACTACATGCTGCAATGCCTGCACAACGACCGCCGAGTTGCCCACATTCTAACTTGTGCTTATTACTGGGTTGCCACCCTGCTGGATCAATGTGCTGTCCTTAATTCCCTTACTGGAGCGTGATCAGAAGATGCGTGGCTACAAGCGCACGCTGGTAGATGCGCTGCTGATGCCATTCCTACCTGACAGCAGGGGCTCAGTGGAAGCACAAAGCGAAGACAGAGGAGGAGTTTGCCAACACAGCTGGGGCACCGCCAGCACCCCAGAAGGCAGGGTTAGCATGGCCGAAATGTGGAAAAGCTTTGTCACCATGCCGCAACAACCAACACCACCAGCTGATACGCTGGAGGCAGCATTTCAGCAACATGATGGAGCAGTATGTGTGCACACGCCTACACGTACTGACTGATGGGTCTGCCCCATTCAACTTCTGGGTCTCCAAATTCTGGGTCTCCAAATTGGGCACATGGTCTGAGCTTGCCCTTTACGCCTTGGAGGTGCTGGCCTGCCCTGCAGTCAGTGTATTGTCTGAATGTGTATTTAGCACGGTAGGGGGAGTTATCACAGACAAGCGCAGCAGCCAGTCCACAGCCAATGTGGACAAGCTCACATTCATTAAAATGAACCAGGCATGAATGCCACAGGACTTGTCCGTACCTTGTGCAGAATAGACATGTATACCGGCCTCACACAGCCATTGTTATACTCCAGCACACTTTCTCTTTGTTTTATTTTATATATTCCACAATGTTTTGTGGTCTACCCAAATTAAATAAAAAAAAAAAGCGTTGGCTACCTCCTCCTCCTATACCGCCACGTCCACCTACACCGCCTCCTCAACCTCCTACTTCATATGGACCTCCTCTTCCTAGTTCAAGATTATTATTTTTAATTTTTATTTATTTTATTTTATTTTAAGTCATTTCCCCATCCACACTTGTTTGCAGGGCACTTGTCATGCTCTTACCCACATTTTTCTTTTTGCATCCCTTTAGCCCTTTCCATGACTCTTTTAGAGCCATTTTAGTGCCCCAAAGTTCGGGTCCCCATTGACTTCACTGGGGTTTGAGGTCAAGTTCGGGTGCCAAACTCGAACTTTGCAACGGTGTTCGCTCAACTCCAATGAAGCCATTGGGCGAAACACATTTAGTAAGTGAGGGACACTGGTATCGCAGGGATTTTCTAGACAGGTACATGGTATACAATTGACTCGCATAGGTAGATCTTTGTTTTAGGCACTTTGTTCATATTGCTGCTTTGATCACACTGATTGTTTTGTTTAATACTAATGGTACCAACACGCCATTATGGCATTGGCCTACTCAGATATATAGTTCTTTATCGCTAGCCTTTTCCAGTGGTCCCTCTTTTATGTAACCCATCTTGTAATGTATGTCTTTTTTTAATCCTGTATTGATCATAATATGAAATAAAGATTTTTTTGATACTTTATGATCGTTTGGACTTTGAATGATCTGCGCATACATGTGTTTTTTGTAGGAATTGTATTGTCATTCATGTGGCCCTCATAGGTCGGTTTATAGGTATTTTATATATGAGTATACGAGACATGTTGTTTGCCACATCAGATTTTATCTGAAGCCCTATGTATTATGAGATAATTATGTATACACTGACTGAGGTGCATAGGGCCCACCATTAAAATTAATTCTGGTGCTGTCTGTAAAGCTACATGCAAATATTAACTGAGCCCTGTTCACAAATCCCAAAAACTTTGCCAAAAACATTTTTTTCAGCAGTAGCTCACTGTTTAGCCTGTGCCTTAAATTATTCTGTCCTGGGGACCTTATCAATATCCTCTTGACTGGCTTTTGCATTGGACTAGGACCCTCTTAGCTACCGCATGTGAGCCAGGAACACACATTCACTTAGCAGCAGGCTGCAAAAAGATGATTGCTCATGGGGTACTCTGTGGAAAAACACAGAAAAAGTTGGTCCCTAAGGAAAGATGATACTGGCTGGTGTGCCTCTATGCCTAGAAGTCATTCTCAGCCACTCAATGAATCTATATGGGTAGTTTGCTCTATGGATGCATAGGCAGGTTGAGATGCTGTACCTTGCCTGTATGTAGTACAGTCAGTGTACTGTGTCATGTCCCACTTTGGCAGGGGGTCAGGGACTAGTGGCCTACCCTGGTTTAGAGGCCCACTAGGGGAATCACCTTTTCCACCGTTGGCCAGCCAAGTCTGTATATATATTCAGACGCTTTCATTTTTTTCACATTTGTTATGTTGGTTGTGTGCTAAAAATAAGAATGTTAAAAATCTTTGCTAATTTATTTAAAAGGAAAAAAATTAACTATTGTATTGACACAAGATTCAGACTCTTTACTCAGTCCTTAGTTATGCCATTAAATAGGCCTAACTAGGGATAGGTTCCGTATGGGGTCACCCCTATCGGAGCGGGTGCTCTGTGTCTTGTAGGCAGTAAATGTACTAGTCCCCTTCAATGATTTCATTTTGAGGGAACCATTGACTAGGGTCATCAGCTTACGCCACTGATTACCATTGCTACAAAGCACCCGTCCCCAATATCCTCGGCCACTGCAGCGAAGGATATCGTTCCAGTATATACCGAACAACCATTTACACGTCTGGAACTGGTAGGATCGTATATATATTTTCTCTTACCACCGGATGATATGTGATCAAGTGGAATGTGTCGGTAGAGGTTCAGTCCTCTTTTCTGCTCACTGATTTGTGGTGTTTTTTTTACTTTTCAGAATTATTTTATGGCATATCTAGTAAAAGTTCTGTTTTAAGTATCTGAATACCTGGTCAACATTGAATTTAGAAATATATTTAGGAGTGTGACCTTACATCCTGGCACATATACGTGCGTACGGGTGGTGGATGAGTTTTTGTCCAGGGGTGTGTCTTTCCAAATCATGTCCAATCAACTGAATTTACCATAGGTGGAATTAAGATGTAAAAGCAACTCAAAGATGATCAAAAGAAATGGGAGCTAAAAAAAAAACACTGTATTACGCCTCCTGTCTTTAAGTTCCAAAAAACAGATTAGCAAACCATACCATACTCTGTACATTTAGACACAAAAATGTCAGAGATATGAATGGGTTTCAAACTAAAGATGCAGGATAATGTGGAGGTGACTTCTGAGTCTGACACCCTGTCATGGAGCTAGGGGGTCACAGAGTTCCTCCGACTCTCCCTCCTTTCATCCCCAGAGAAGACTTGCATTGGAGTCATCTCTGTCTTCACCGCCCCTTCCTAGTGGGGTGACTTCCTTTTTCCTAAGAAGTAGCAAGAGAACCCCACCACGCCCTACAGAAGACAGTCAAGAGAGTCTAACTGTTGATGACTTGTGTGACAGCAGTCAAAGTTTGTTCTGCCTTGAAGAGGAGGTTCAAGAGGAGGCTGCAGACCGCATTCATAGCTGTGTTGGTGGTGGTAGTGGCACCCATACACCATAGTGGGGGCAGCAATAGTGACAGTCAGGGACAATGCAAAGCAGGGGAGGGGAAAGCAAGGATCCCATTATGATATCTCCCAGTCTGACAAAAGCGGCAAGGAGGGTAAAGACAGTTGTGTGTTGGACAGGACCTGGAAGCCAGATCGGATGCTGAGGAGGAGGCAACATCAGAGGAAGAGGGTGGTGTTAGCAGTAGCAGCAATAAGGAGTAGAGCGAACACCTGTAAGTTCAGGTTCAACGGGTTCGGCCGAACTTCACAAAAAAGTTTGGCTTCAGGATCTAAACTTAACCTGAACTTGATACCGAGCCTGAACCCCATTGAAGTCAACTTTTGGGCACTAAAATGGCTTAAAAAAAGAACTGGAAAGGGCTAGAGGGCTGCAAAAGACAGCAAAATGTAGGCAAATGCCCTGCAAACAAATGTGGATAGGGAAATGACTTAAAATAAAATAAATAAAAATTAAACTTTATTAATTGGCAACTTGGAGGAGGAGGTGGATGTGGAGTAGGAGGTTGAGCAGGCGTCAGGTGGGAATTCCATCAGCAGTGCATCTACCAGCGTGCATTTGTAGTCACGCATCTTTTGATCAGTAACAGACGTTTTTACAAAATTTGGTGTCCTGCCAACAATGCACAGCAGGGGCTTATCACTGGCAAAACTGTGTTATTGTCACCCACCAATGGAACAGGTGATATTCAAAAATGTAAGCCCCTGGCACCCAGACAGAGGAGAGGTTCATTCACGGCAAAACCGGCTTCAGTTCACCCACCAATGGAACAGGCGATTGTCACTAATGTAGGCTCCTGGCACCCAGACAGAGGAGAGGTTTATTCATGTCAATAAGAGGTTAATGTCACCCACCAATGGAACAGGCGATTTTTTGTGAGTTAGGCCCCTGGCACCCAGACAGATGAGATGTTTATTCACGGCAAAAAGAGGTAAATGTCACCCACCAATGCAACAGGCGATTTTCAGATATGTAGGTCCCTGGCACCCGGACAGAGGAGAGGTTCATTCACGTCAAAAAGAGGTTAATGTCACCCACCAATGGAACAGACAATTTTCAGTAAGTTATGCCCCTGGCACCCAGACAGAGGAGAGGTTTATTCACGGCAAAAGGAGGTTCATGTCACCCACCAATGGAACAGGAGATTTTCAGTAAGTTAGGCACCTGACACCCTGCAAACAAATGTGGATAGGGAAATTAATTAAAATAAAATAAATAGAAATTAAGCAATATCAATTGGAGAGAGGTCCCATAGCAGAGAATCACCCACCAATGGAACAGGCGATTGTCACTAATGTAGGCCCCTGGCACCCAGACAGAGGAGAGGTTTATTCATGTCAATAAGAGGTTAATGTCACCCACCAATGGAACAGGCGATTTTTTGTAAGTTAGGCCCCTGGCACCCAGACAGATGAGAGGTTTATTCACGGCAAAAAGAGGTAAATGTCACCCACCAATGCAACAGGCGATTTTCAGATATGTAGGTCCCTGGCACCCAGACAGAGGAGAGGTTCATTCACGTCAAAAAGAGGTTAATGTCACCCACCAATGGAACAGACAATTTTCAGTAAGTTATGCCCCTGGCACCCAGACAGAGGAGAGGTTTATTCATGGCAAAAGGAGGTTCATGTCACCCACCAATGGAACAGGAGATTTTCAGTAAGTTAGGCACCTGACACCCTGCAAACAAATGTGGATAGGGAAATTAATTAAAATAAAATAAATAAAAATTAAGCAATATCAATTGGAGAGAGGTCCCATAGCAGAGAATCAGGCTTCAAGTCACCCACCAATGGAGAAGACCACTTTCATTTATTTAGGTCCCAGCACCCAGACAGAGGACAGAGGTCGCATAGCAGAGAATCAGGCGTCATGTCACCCACCAATGGAGAAGGCCACTTTTCGATAATTAGGCCCCTGGCACCCAGACAGAGGACAGAGGTTGCATAGCAGAGAATCAGGCTTCATGTTACCCACCACTGGAACAGGCCACTTTCAGATAATTAGGCCCCTGGCACCTAGACGGAGGAGAGGTTCAATCAACTTTTGGTTGCACAGCAATATAATGGTAAAATAAAAAAAAGAGGATTCAATAAAGAAGTGCCTCGGAGTACAAGAATATATGGTTGAGGGGGAGGCAGTTATAAATGTCTATTCTGCACAAGGGATGGACAGGTCCTGTGGGATCCATGCCTGGTTCATTTTTATGAACGTCAGCTTGTCCACGTTGGCTGTGGACAGGCAGCTGCGTTTGTCAGTAATGACGCCCCCTGCCGTGTCGAATACACGTTCAGACAAAACGCTGGCCTCCAGGCAGGCCAGAACCTCTAAGGCATAAAAGGCTAGCTCTGGCCACGTGGACAATTTGGAGACCCAGAAGTTGAATGGGGCCGAACTATCAGTCAGTACGTGGAGGGGTGTGCACACGTACTGTTCAACCATGTTGGTGAAATGCTGCCTCCTGCTAATACATTCCGTATCAGGTGGTGGTGCATTTAGCTGTGGCGTGGCATGCTAACCCTACCCTCAGAGGAGCTGGCCGTGACACAGCTGCGTTGGCGACCTCTTGCTCCTCCTCTGCCTTTGCCTTGGGCTTCCACTTGTTCCCCTGTGACATTTAAGAATCTCTCAGGAGCGCGTCTACCAGCATGCGCTTGTACTCGCGCATCTTCCTATCACGCTCCAGTGCAGTAAGTAAGGTGGGCACATTGTCTTTGTAGCGGGGATCCAGCAGGGTGGCAACCCAGTAGTCTGCACACGTTAAAATGTGGGCAACTCTGCTGTCGTTGCACAGGCACTGCAGCATGTAGTTGCTCATGTGTGCCAGGCTGCCCAGAGGTAAGGACAACCTGTCCCCTGTGGGAGGCGTATTGTCATCGTCCTCCGTATCCCCCCAGCCACGCACCAGTGATGGGCCTAAACTGTGTTGGGTGCCACCCTGCTGTGAACCTGCTTCATCCTCATCCTCCTCCACCCTGGCTGGCCACATTTGTACCTGGCCTCTGCTGTTGAAAAAAACCTCCCTCTGAGCCACTTCTAACAGACTGGCCTGAAAGTGCTAAAAATGACCCCTCATCCTCCTCCTGGGCCACCTCCTCTTCCATCATCGCCCTAAGTGTTTTCTCAAGGAGACATAGAAGTGGTATTGTAACGCTGATAACGGTGTCATCGCCACTGGCCATGTTGGTGGAGTACTCGAAACAGCACAACAGGGCACACAGGTCTTGCATGGAGGCCCAGTCATTGGTGGTGAAGTGGTGCTGTTCCGCAGTGCGACTGACCTGTACGTGCTGCAGCTGAAACTCCACTATGGCCTGCTGCTGCTCGCACAGTCTCTCCAGCATGTGCAAGGTGGAGTTCCACCTGGTGGGCACGTCGCATATGAGGCGGTGAGCGGGAAGGCCGAAGTTACGCTGTAGCCCAGACAGACGAGCAGCGGCAGGATGTGAACGCCGGAAGCGCGCACATACGGCCGCACTTTATGCAGCAGCTCTGACATATCGGGGTAGTTGTGAATGAGCTTCTGCACCACCAAATTTAGCACATGCGCCAGGCAAGGGATGTGCGTCAAACCGGCTAGTCCCAGAGCTGCGACGAGATATCGCCCATTATCGCACACCACCAGGCCGGGCTTGAGGCCCACCGGCAGCAACCACTGGTCGGTCTGTTGTTCAATACCCCGCCACAACTCCTGCGCGGTGTGGGGCCTGTCCCCCAAACATATGAGTTTCAGAACGGCCTGCTGACGTTTACCCCGGGCTGTGCTGAAGTTGGTGGTGAAGGTGTGTGGCTGCCTGGATGAGCAGGTGGAAGAGGAGGAGGAGGAAGCTGAGTAGGAGGAGGAGGCTACAGGAGGCAAAGAATTATGCCCTGCGATCCTTGGCGGCGGAAGGACGTGCGCCAAAGAACTCTCTGCCTGGGCCCAGCCGCCACTACATTTACCCAGTGTTCAGTTAGGGAGATATAGCGTCCCTGGCCGTGCTTACTGGTCCACGTATCTGTGGTTAGGTGGACCTTGCCACAGATGGCGTTGCGCAGTGCACACTTGATTTTATCGGATACTTGGTTGTGCAGGGAAGGCACGGCTGTCTTGGAGAAGTAGTGGCGGCTGGGAACAACATACTGTGGGACAGCCATCGCCATCAGCTGTTTGAAGCTGTCTGTGTCCACCAGCCTGAATGACAGCATTTCAAAGGCCAGTAGTTTAGAAATGCTTGCATTCAGGCCCAGGGCTCGAGGGTGGCTAGGTGGGAAATTTACGCTTTCTCTCCAAGGTTTGTGAGATGGAGAGCTGAACGCTGCCGTGTGACATGGTGGAGATGCTTGGTGACGCAGGTGGTGGTGTCGGTGGCACATCCTCTGTTTGGTGGGCGGCAGGTGCCAACACACCTCCCGAGGCAGAGGAAGAGACCGAGGCAGCAGCAGAAGACCGAGGTGTTTACTCCACTGCAGTTTATGCTTTGCATGTAGATGCCTGGTCATGCCGGTTGTGCTACGGTTCAGAACGTTAATGCCTCGCTTCAGGCTCTGATGGCACAGCGTGCAAACCACTCGGGTCTTGACATTGTTTGAAGAAGTGCCATGTCAGGGAACTCCTTGAAGCTGCCTTTGGGGTGCTTGGTCCCTGGTGGCGGTGGCCAGTAGCAGGTGAACTCTCGGCTGTTCTGCTTTTGCCCCCTGCTCCCTCTTTTGCTACGCTGTTGGCTCGGTCTCACCACTGCCTCTTCCTCTGAAATATGAAAGTCAGTGGCATGACCTTCATTCCATGTGGGGTCTAGGACCTCATCGTCCCCTGCATCGTCTTCCACACAGTCTTCCTCCCTGACCTCCTGTTCAGTCTGCACACTGCAGAAAGACGCAGCAGTTGGCACCTGTGTTTCGTCATCATCAGAGACGTGCGGACTCTGATGAGGTGGTATTCCCATTTCCTCATCATCAGGAAACATAAGTGATTGTGCATCAGTGCATTCTATGTCTTCCACCACTGGGGAAGGGCTAGGTGGATTCCCTTGGGAAACCCTGCCAGCAGAGTCTTCAAACAGCATAAGAGACTGCTGCTTAACATGAGACTCTGACAGTTTCCCTGATATGCATGGGGGTGATGTGACAGACTGATGGGCTTGGTTTTCAGGCGCCACCTGTGCTCTTTCTGCAGAAGACTGGGTGTGAGATAATGTTGTGACCGTGCTAGATCCACTGTCGGCCACCCAATTGACTGGCGCCTGTACTTGCTCAGGCCTTACCATCCTTAGAACGGCATTGGGCCCCACCAAATATTGCTGTAAATTCTGGCGGGTACTGGAACCTGAGGTAGTTGGTTCACTAGGACGTGTGGCTGTGGCAGAATGGCCACGTCCTCTCCCAGCACCAGAGGGTCCACTAACACCACCACGACCGCGTCCGCGTCCCTTACTAGATGTTTTCCTCATTGTTACCGTTCACCAAGCACCACAATAAGAAAAAAAATATTTGGCCTAATGTATTGATTTCAAATTCAGGCATTTTTTTACAGGCACCTAACACTATCTGCCTATTTATTTATGTACCATATTACACTAATCCAGGCACAGCAGTAACCTCTGATTTAGGGGAATATCAATTATAGGCCTAGTATTTAGGCCCTAGATGAAAGGTATCCTTTTATGGACAAATTTACACTTGGAGATGCACAGTAGCGTGTGAAAAAATATGTAGGATTATGCCTTCAGCAATTGTATTTTAACACTTTGTGTAATATACCCTTTAACGGACAGAAATACACTTGGAGATGCACGGTAGCATGTGAAGTTATTGAGGATGACCCTCTCAGCACTTGTATATACACCTTGAATGTAATATACCATTTTACGGACAGAAATACACTATGAGATGCACAATAGTGTGTGCAGATTTACAGGATTATGCTTTCAGCAATTGTAATGTAACACTTTTTGTAATATACCCTTTTACGGAAATAAATATACTTGGAGATGCACGCTGAGCGTAATATACCCTTTTACGGACAGATTAACACTTGGCCTGCAACAGCTGGAACACCAGATTCAGGGTATTGCTATATTGAATTTCACCCCAGACCAAAATCTATCCTTTGACAGATACTATTAAACTTGTCCAGTCACAGCTGGAACACCAGATTTACTGTATTTCTATTTTGGCAACTGAATTTCACCGCAGAAAATAATAAATCCTTTGACGGACACTATTAAACTTGGCCAGCCACAGCTGAAACCACTGATTTATGGTATTGCTATTTTGGCAATTGAATTTCACCCCAGAAAAAAAGATACCCTTTTACAGACAGATTTAAACTAGGCCTGCAACAATTGGAACACCAGATTTACTGTATTTCTATTTTAGCTACTGACTTTCACCCCAGAAAAAAATATATCCTTTGATGGACACTAGGGAAATTGTCCAGTCACAGCTGGAACACCAGATGCAGGGTATTGCTATTTTGGCAATTAAATTTCACCCCAGAAAAAAATATACCCTTTTAGGGACAGATTTAAACTAGGCCTGCAACAGCTGGAACACCAGATTCAGGGTATTGATAATTTGGCAATTATATTTCACCCCAGAAAAAAATATACCCTTTTATGGACAGATTTAAACTAGGCCAGCTGGAACACCAGATTTACTGTATTTCTATTTCTGCAACTGTATTTCACCCCAGAAAATAATATATCCTTTGACGGACACTAGGGAAATTGTCCAGTCACAGCTGGAACACCAGATTCAGGGTATTGCTATTTTAGTAACATTGTAACATAGTACATAAGACCGAAAAAAGACATTTGTCCATCCAGTTCGGCCTGTTTCCTACAAGTTGATCCAGAGGAAGGCAAAAAACCCCTGTGAGGCAGAAGACAATTTTCTCCACTTAAGGGGAAAAAAATTCCTTCCCGACTCTAATCAGGCAATCAGAATAACTCCCTGGATCAACGACCCCTCTCTAGTAGCTGTAGCTTGTAATATTATTACACTCCATAAATAAATCCAGTCCCCTCTTGAATTCCTTTATTGTACTCACCATCACCACCTCCTCAGGCAGAGAGTTCCATAGTCTCACTGCTCTTACTTTTGAAGAATCCTTTTCTATGTTTGTGTACAAACCTTCTTTCCTCCAGACGCAGAGGATGTCCCCTTGTCACAGTCACAGTCCTGGGGATAAATAGATGATGGGACAGATCTCTGTACTGACCCCTGATATATTTATACATAGTTATTAGATCTCCCTCAGTCGTCTTTTTTCTAAAGTGAATAACCCTAATTTTGATAACCTTTCAGGATACTGTAGATCCCTCATTCCAGTTATTACTTTAGTTGCCCTCCTCTGAACCCTCTCCAGCTCTGCTATGTCTGTCTTGTTCACAGGAGCCCAGAACTGTACACTGTACTCCATGTGGGGTCTGACTAGTGATTTGTAAAGTGGTAGGACTATGTTCTCATCACGGGCATCTATGCCCCTTTTGATGCAACCCATTATCTTATTGGCCTTGGCAGTAGCTGCCTGACACTGGTTTTTGCAGCTTAATTTGCTGTTTATTAAAATTCCTAGATCCTTTTCCATGTCAGTGTTAGAGAGTGTTTTACCATTTAATATGTATGGGTGACTTGCATTATTCCTTCCCATGTGCATAACTTTACATTTGTCAGTGTTAAACCTCATCTGCCATTTTTCTGCCCAAGCCATCAATCTATCCAGATCCCTCTGTAGCAGAAAACTGTCCTCTTCAGTGTTAATTACTTTACACAGTTTAGTGTCATCTGCAAAAATAGATATTTTACTGTGCATGCCTTCTACAAGATCATCAATAAATATATTGAAGAGAATAGGGCCCAATACTGACCCCTGAGGTACCCCACTAGTTACAGTGACCCAATCTGAGTATCTACCGTTAATAACCACCCTCTGTTTTCTGTCACTTAGCCAGTTACTTACCCACATACAGACATTTTCTCCCAGTCCGAGCATCCTCATTTTATATACTAAACTTTCATGAGGTACGGTGTCAAATGCTTTGGAGAAGTCCAGATATATGACATCCATTGATTCGCCACTGTCAAGTCTAGAACTTACCTCCTCATAGAAGCTGATTAAATTAGTTTGGCATGACCGATCCCTCATGAAGCCATGCTGATATGGCGTTATTTGCTTATTTTCATTGAGATACTCCAAAATAGAATCTCTTAGAAACTCTTCAAACAGTTTACTAACAATAGATGTTAAACTTACCAGCCTATAATTTCCAGGCTCTGTTTTTGGACCCTTTTTGAATATTAGCACCACATTTGCTATGCGCCAATCCTGTGGAACATTCCCTGTCAGTATAGAGTCCGTAAATATCAGAAATAAAGGTCTGGCTATGACATCACTTAATTCCCTTAGGATACGGGGGTGTATGCCATCCGGTCCTGGCGATTTGTCTTTTTTAATCTTTTTAAGTCACTGTTGTACTTCTTCCTGGGTCAGACAGGGCACTTTTAATAATTATTTTACTTTTACATTATGCATTTCATCTGACAGTTTATTTTCCTCAGTGAATATAGTGGAGAAAAAAATATTTAATAGTTTTGCTTTATCCTCGTCGCTCTCTGCAACACCCCCCTCATTGCTATGTAGAGGGCCGACTCCTTCAGATTTATATTTTTTACTATTTATATAATTGAAGAACATTTTAGAGTTAGTTTTACTCTCTTTGCAAATTAATCTCTCGGTCTCTAGTTTGGCAAATTTTATTAGTTTTTTACATATTCTATTTTTTTCCTTATAGTTTATCAGTGCTTCTTGACTCCCCTCCTGTTTTAGTGATTTATATGCTTTCTTTTTGTCATTTATTGCTTTCTTTACGGTTCCATTTATCCACATTGGTTTCTTATTGTTCCTTAGCCTTTTATTCCTATAAGGTATGTACCTCTCACAATTAGATGTTACAAGGCTTTTAAAAATCTCCCATTTTATGGTTGTATTTTTATTTTTGAGGAATTTGTCCCAGTTAGTTAGGCCTATGGCCTCGCTTAGTTGGCTAAATTTTGCTTTTTTGAAGTTTGGTATTTTTGTTCCTCCCTTTAGAAACTCTCGTTTGAAGGATAATTGGAAGGTTATAACTTTATGGTCACTATTTCCCAGGTGTCCCCCAACCTGCACATCTGTTGTTCTATCAGGTCTATTGGTTAATACTAAGTCCAGTATGGCCGTCCCTCTAGTGGGGTCCTGAACCAGTTGAGAAAGGAAATTGTCTTTGGCTATTGCCAAGAACCTGTTTCCTTTTTGGGATGTACAGCTTTCAGTTTCCCAGTCTATATCTGGGTAGTTGAAGTCCCCCATGATAACGACTTCATTATGATTTACCGCCTCGTCTATCTCGTTTAGTAATAGATTTTCTGTGGACTCTTGTATATTAGGTGGTTTATAATACACTCCTATTAGTAATTTATTATTGTTTTTTGCTCCATGTATTTCTACCCACAGTGACTCCACATGTTCATGTCCCTCAGAGATGTATTCTCGAATTACGGGATTTAGACACGACTTCACATAGAGGCAGACCCCTCCACCTCTCCGGTTTTGACGATCCTTTCTAAACAGATTGTAACCTTTTATATTAACTGCCCAGTCATAGCTATCATCCACCAATGTCTCAGTTATTCCAACTATGTCATAGTCCTCCTCACACATCACTAATTCCAGTTCACCAGTCTTGTTAGTCAGGCTTCTGGCATTAGTATACATACTGTGGCAGTGTGAACACTGATGTGTGCAGTGAAGCCCCAGGGAAACCGTCAGACAGGGCTGTTTTGCACCGAGAGCGTGTCACCAAGGTGCCTGGCCTTGGTGGAGTGAAAGCCCAAGTTAAGTATTAGTATAGCTGGCTCAGCCAGTTCCAGGGCGGGCTTTTACTGGGAACAGGTAATGTGCTGGGTGGGTGCCTGTTCCCCATGCTCCAGTCCGGGATTTTGGACAATCCCCATGTCCAGGGATTCTATTTAATCCTCTTGTTGGACATGGGTGGGGTCTCTGACTCTGGAGAGTGTGCAGACAGAGGCCTGTTGAGGCTCTGTCAGAGTGGTCTCAGCAAGGCAGGGCTGAGGGGCCAAGAGGCTATGCAAAAGCCTGGACTTTGGGGGACTCGGTGAGGCCCGGGAACAAACGTTGAAAGGTCAGAGTCGGGAGGTCTGCTAGACCACAACCCCTGTATAAAGGTACTGCACTCGTTACAGCCTGAGGGCTGGAGTATTGTATGGCTGGGGTAAGCCGCACCTGGTTCCGTGTGTGAACGCTATCATATAGCCGAGTTAGGGATATGATGTATCTTATGTATTAGGTAGTGCCTAGACGGGCAGGTGTTCATTTATTTTGTTTTGTTTGAGAAGACTGCCAAATAAATGCACTGTTTGGACATGAAATCCGTTGTCCGGAAGGAAGTTTGTGTGAATGATCCCCGAGACCAGAGCTAACCCCCCACATTTGGTGTCGGATGCGGGCAGTTGTCCCTGCTAGAGAAGGAAAAGCGTTGCTGGGAGCAACAAACAAGCAGAAAAAGCAGGTGCTGCTGAATGCTATATTTTTTTTGACGGTGAGAAAGTTTAAAGAGACTGTTATGTCTGCGGTGCAGTGCTGAGATTGTCTCTACAGGGAGACACCTGGAGACTGGTCTCAGATTAAAGTGGACGTGTTAAGAAGAAAATAAAAAAATAAAAAAAAATTTTTTCTGGTGTCTGGACTGTCTGTTGCTATGGGGTGGATGGAGGATCTCGCCGAGCAGCTGAGGCAGGCCAATTTGGAGAGGAAGGCTTTGCGGGCGCAATTGCAGTTGGCCCTGGAGAGAAAGCCTTCAAATCCGAATGGACAGTTTGTAAAAGTCCAAAGTGCCGGTGATGCGGCTGGAAAACCAGACGAAAAGGTGTTGTGCGCCGTTGCCAAGGGCAACCGTCGGGAAGAAAAGAAGAGGGAGAGCGGTGCGGCTCTCAAGAGTTCAAGTGTTTGCGGCATACAGAGTCCTAGAGAGGATGTGCGGAGGAGCAGTAATGCGGTTGCTAGGTGCAACCAACCACTACAGAGTGCAGCTGCATGGCAAAGAGAGAGCGCTGCTGGAGATGCCGTCAAGTCACAAAGTGTGCACCTGATTGTCCTATGGCCAGGAGTCAGGTAACCAGGAATCAAAGGCTGGAGGTTCCTAATGTCCAGGAGCAGGACGGTGACCTTGGGGAAGATGTTCCTGGAACTCCCTCATCGCCTGGGACTGCCGAACCCATGACATCTGAGGGTAAGACTGTTCCGATTATTACTCCGTGTGTTGCAGAGGGTCAGTTGATCCTGGTTCAGACCAGCCCGGTGGCTGAGAACTGTGTGCGGGACATTCATGGGGATAGCATGAACTGTCCGGTGGCTCTCACGGCGTGTGAGACTCCAGTGCAAACAGGGACTCGAGAAATTCGTGATGCAGTTTCACGTATATCTGATATGTTGTTTGGCCAGGATATTGAATCGTTGCTGTGGGGTAAGGCAGACCCTTCTGCAGGAAGTGACGAGGCTCCTGCAGAATCGGTAGCGACCCCTTTAAGTGATGTGACCATTAAAAACAGTGGCACTGATAAGGTGCAAAGCGATTGTGCCAAGTTTGTGGAAATGCCAAATGAAAGTATGATGCCATGTGATGATGATGTTGATATGCATTTTCCACTGCAGGGTGTGACCAGGGGAGAAGTGCTCCCTGTAGGTAAAAATGTAAAAGTTGGAAAAATGCCGATAAATGTTGAGAGCACAGAGTTGGGGGAACCCACTGTAGTGAATGTGCAGGAAACAGTGGCTAGAGAAGTGTCCAAGGTGGGGATTAGCTCAGCAGTGCCCCTTGAGGGCAGGATTGAGAATGACATGAGCGGTATATATGACGCATGTGCTGTGACCGATAGCAACTCAGAGAGAGAGGCTGCCATGTTGAGGTCTGGCCAAACTGATATGGTTACTGGTAGCAACCAGACGATAGTTATACCTGACGTGACGAGAGGCGAGTGGGGAGATGGCGGCCTAGTGTCTGAGACCCATACCCAGGCAGGGCTAGATGACAGGACATGTCAGTACAGCTGCAATCATGAAGACGGTTTCTCTCTCCCTACATGGTCCCTAGGTACAATAGCGAAGGGACTACTGCCTGATGCCCAGAAGAAAATGAAAGTCTCCAGAAAGTTACACAAGCCTGTAGTAGACACTGACAAAAGTCTTGGCGAGGTCCTAGGAGATACTCCTACGTCTGGTACTGCTGCAGAACAGAGTAAAGAGCCGCTGGATCCAGAGGCCAAAAAGGGAGTGCATCCAACAAGCTGATGCGAAAAACTCAAATAGAAGCGGAAATTCTCCAACTTCAAGAGGAACTTGCAGTTTCTGAGCGATCCAGACTTCATGCAGAGCAGGAAAGAGATGAACTGGCTGATGAGGTCTTAAACAGTGCCTCAGAAAAATCTGCCCTCTTGGAGGAGCAAAGACATTTGGAAGCCAGTATGGCGCAACTTCATCAAGAGTTGCGTGATCGAATAGTGGACCTGGACAACCAGAGACAAACTGTGTCTAGATTGGAGAAGAAACAGAAGAAGTTTGACCAGCTCCTGGCTGAAGAGAAATATGTTGCGGCCCGATATGCCGAAGAACGTGACCGAGCGGAGGCTGATGCTCTGGAGAAAAAGTCCAAGGCCATCTCCTTGGCTAGAGCCCTTGAAAAGCGCTTAAGGAGCGAGGTGAATTGGAGAGGCTGAACAAGCAACTCAGAGCAGAGTTGGAAGTTCTCAGGAGCTCAAAAGATAAAGTCTATGAGTTGGAGAGGCCTAAGCGTGCTCCTGCGCAGCAGGTGGAAGAGAATGAGATACCTGAAGAGGAAGATTCTCTAAAAGATGCCAAGAAGGCAGAGCCTGTTAAGAATGGGTCTGGAGATGGTGGCGCTGTGGTGCCAGCCGAGGCAGAGAAGAAAATGGATGATGTATCTGCTGAACCAGATGAAGGTGCTGAGGTAGATGCAAAAGCCCAGGGACTCGTGGCGGTGTGTGGCCAGGACCTGGTCATGAGAGACATTCCCTCTGCTGTCAATGCCTTCCAGAAAGCCAGCAGTCTGCTGGGGAAGAAATACGGGGGACCGACGACCAGTATGAGGGTCCTGTCTACTCCGATGGGCTGGCTCTCCTGAATCCTATCCGAAGGGAGAACCATATCCGGGGTGAATCTCTGCAGGGATTGCCAGAAGACGACGAGTCTGGTGAAGACCCTGATGTACCCCGTACCTCCAACCATGATGAGAAAGAGGAGGAGTTAAGAAATCAAGTATATGATGCCGTGTCCAAGAAGGATGAGAAGGCTAATCAACTGAATGAAGACTCCAAAAGAGACTCAAAGGCTAAAGAAGCTAAGGCCGATGAGTTGGAGTGGGAGAAATCCTGGTATGCTCCAGAGACCAAAGAGAAGGATGAAGAAGAATCTGCTGAAGTGGGGCGTGCCACTGAAGAAGCAGAAGACTCTGAAATTGGAGCCAAACTTGACGTAACCCCTGTGGGGAGTAAAGGAAAAGAAAGACGCTATTTGTTGATAAAATAAAGAGACAAAAAGAGGCAAGTCTTAAGAAGCGTGCTCGGTTGAAGCAGCTGTGTAAGAAAAAGGGAGAGAGAGATAAAAAATAGAAAGAGAGGGTCTGCCTGTCCCATGGAATTGGGAACCTCTTAGACACTATCTCTTTGGCAACAGGTCAATGTGGGTGACAAACCAAGCCTTGCTGGCTTGGGTATGGCAAAATAAAGGGAAAATGATGACGCTGACCACATCTTCCAGAGGGAATGTTGAGACAGAGGCTAGAAAGGGCGGATGCCCTGTCAGGAGCATCCGGTTGGTGTATGTGTTCACCCCCACAGGTGTGAACAGAGGGGGGATATGTGGCAATGTGAACACTGATGTGTGCAGTGAAGCCCCAGGGAAACCGTCAGACAGGGCTGTTTGCACCGAGAGCGTGTCACCAAGGTGCCTGGCCTTGGTGGAGTGAAAGCCCAAGTTAAGTATTAGTATAGCTGGCTCAGCCAGTTCCAGGGCGGGCTTTTACTGGGAACAGGTAATGTGCTGGGTGGGTGCCTGTTCCCCATGCTCCAGTCCGGGATTTTGGACAATGCCCATGTCCAGGGATTCTATTTAATCCTCTTGTTGGACATGGGTGGGGTCTCTGACTCTGGAGAGTGTGCAGACAGAGGCCTGCTGAGGCTCTGTCAGAGTGGTCTCAGCAAGGCAAGGCTGAGGGGCCAAGAGGCTATGCAAAAGCCTGGACTTTGGGGGACTCGGTGAGGCCCGGGAACAAACGTTGAAAGGTCAGAGTCGGGAGGTCTGCTAGACCACAACCCCTGTATAAAGGTACTGCACTCGTTACAGCCTGAGGGCTGGAGTATTGTATGGCTGGGGTAAGCCGCACCTGGTTCCGTGTGTGAACGCTATCATATAGCCGAGTTAGGGATTTGATGTATCTTATGTATTAGGTAGTGCCTAGACGGGCAGGTGTTCATTTATTTTGTTTTGTTTGAGAAGACTGCCAAATAAATGCACTGTTTGGACATGAAATCCGTTGTCCGGAAGGAAGTTTGTGTGAATGATCCCCGAGACCAGAGCTAACCCCCCACAATACATTTGACAAGTTTATGTGTATTTTTTACCCTACATCTTTCATTCTGGGCTGTTCTAGTCCCCCCTTCCATTCCTCCCCCAGTCACACTACCTCGCCCCTGGTCTCTATCTGCACTATCTTCCCCTCCTATAATGTAATTACCCTCCCCCCCAGTACCTAGTTTAAACACTCCTCCAACCTTCTAGCCATCTTTCTCCCCAACACAGCTGCCCCTTCCCCATTGAGGTGCAGCCCGTGGAGAAGGGCAATTAAATTTCACCCCAGAACAAAATATATCCTTTGCCGGACACTATTAAACTTGGCCAGCCACAGCTGAAACCACTGATTTATGGTATTGCTATTTTGGCAATTGAATTTTACCCCAGAAAAAAATATATCCTTTGCCGGACACTATTAAACTTGTCCAGCCCCAGCTGGAACATCAGATTTACGGTATTTCTATTTTTGCAACTGAATTTCACCGCAGAAAATAATATATCCTATGACGGACACTATGAAACTTGTCCAGTCACAGCTGGAACACCAGATTTAAGGTATTGCTATTTTGGCAATTGAATTTCACCCCCGAAAATTATCTATCCTTTGCCGGACACTATTAAACTTTGCCAGCCACTGCTGGGACACCAGATTTAGGGGATTGCTATTTTGGCAATTGAATTTCACCACAGAAAAAAATCTATCCTTTGCCAGACAGCAGACAGTATTACACTTGGCTAGCCACAGCTGGAACACCAGATTTAGGGGATTGCTATTTTGGCAATAGAATTTAACCCCTTAATAAAATATAGAAATTTCTATCCTGAGTTTCTAGGGGTGACAATAAGCACAGCCAAGCCCCTGATGCAGAATATAGCAAAAAAAAAAAACTAGTATTGATGGATTGATGGACTTGGTGGCAGCTTGTGCTGGTGCACCACAAGACACAAAATGGTTGCCGATCAAAGTGACAGAAAAACGCTCTGTGCAGCCTAAAAACCAGTGAGCAATTAACTAGCAGAAGTTGAATGATTCACAGCTGTAGATCGATCACTTCATTAGGTGTTTTTGCTGACTTTTCCCTTCCTAATATCGCCCTCACAGAAGCTGCGTCTTCTCCCTACACTAATCAGAGCAGTGTGACGTGCGGCGATACGTGACTCCAGCTTAAATAGAGGCTGGGTCACATGCTGCACTTGGCCAATCACAGCCATGCCATTAGTAGGCATCGCTGTGATGGCTTCTTAGGGCAAGAAGTAAAACGTTAGCTGATTGGCTGCTGTGCAGCCCTTCAGAAAGCGGGAAGAAATCGCCAAACAACGGACCCAAACCCGAACTTTTTTGAAAATGTTTAGGTTCGTGTCCCGTGTCCCCAAAATTCAGTACGAACCCGAACTATCCAGGTTGGGTTCGCTCATCCCTACTCGTGTCTTGTCATCAGGACATTGTGTGAAGAACTGCCACGCAAATGAACTCCTTGGAGCTAGCCTTGGTGTGCTCGGTCCCTGAGTACGGTGGGCAGTAGCAGGAGTACTGTGTCTGGAACGGCTGCTCCGCTTTTGCACCCTGCTTCCGCTTTTGCTGTGCTGGTGCCTCTGTGCAACCACCGCCTCTTCCTCAGAACTGCACATGTCACTAGCACGACCTTGAGTCCAATCTGGGTCTAGGACCTCATCATCCTCCACATCATCTTCCACCCATTCTTGACCCCTGCCCTGCTCGTCGGTGTGCACATTGCAGAAAGCCACAGCAGTTGGCACCTGTGTTTCGTCATCATCAGAGACGTGCTGCGGCGGTCTTCCCATGTCCTCATCCTGCAACATAAGTGGTTGGGCATTAGTGCATTCAATGTCTTCTACTTCTGGGGCAGGGCTAGGTGGATAGGCCGGGAAATCCCTGCCAGCAGAGTCATCAAAAAGCATAAGAGTTTGCTGCATGACTTGGAGCTCAGACTGCTTGGATGATTTGCAAGGGGGTGAGGTGAAAGACTGATGGACATGGGCTGCAGGTGCCAACTCTGAGCTTTCTGCAGAGAAATGTGTGGGAGATACTGTGAAGGAACTGGAGCCACTGTCAGCCACCCAATCTACTATCGCCTATACTTGTTATGGCCTCACCATCCATAGAGCGGCATTCGGGCCTACCAAATTACGCTGCAGGTTCTGTCTCCTACTCGCACCCGAGGAAGGTGTTTCACTTGGACCTGTAGTTGGCTCCCCCAATACCACTACGACCATGCCCACGTCCCTTATTTGATGTTTTCCTCATTATTTGCGTTCACCCACCAAGCTGACAGATGGTTTATCTCCGGTATCAATTTAACTGCCAATAGTCAACAATTAAGTTCACTAACACTAAGGCAGTGCCCGTGTCATAAAAATGCTCTGTGGACCAAGAATACAACTTTTGTTTTTCAAAAAAATACACTGATGCACTATTTCACTGCAGTAATATAAATGTAGTATTCAACGGCTGAAAATTAAATGTAGGTATTTGTACTCCGTTACCGCTTTTTTTCCCCAAAAATACACTGATGCACTATTTCACTGCAGAAATGTAAAATTGGTATTTGGGCACCTTCAAGAGAACGGCAACATAGTACAGCATCCATGGTACTTTTAAATGAAATTCTGTTTTATTGTACTCACAATCATCCACTTGAAATCAGCATTTACAATGTTTAGTCAATCCACCGTCCGCCCGGATTGACTAAACATTTTTTGATTTCAAGTGCATGATTGTGACTGAGTACAATAAAACAGAGTTTCATTTAAAAGTACCGTGGATGCTGCACTATGTTGCCGTTCTCTTGATGGTGCTGGAGTGTATGAGATCTTGTCTGGCAGCGTGTAGTGAGGAACGGGGCGTTTGCCTGGGAGAAACACAGTGTTTGTGTGTACAAGTGGCTACTTTCTGCTAGGAGAAGCGCGGACCAGAATCGATTTATTTTCAATATTATATACAGGAGAGAGGACCGGCTCTTTTTATCTGGACTGCTGCTATCATTTTGTTGGGGACCAGGAATACCACTTTTCTCCCTAAAACACAGTAATGCACTATTTCAGTGCAGAAATTTAAAATAGGTATTTGTATGCTGTATGCACAACTGCTTTGTGGACCAGGAATACCGCTTTTTTCCCAAAAAAATACACTGATGCCCTATTTCACTGCAGAAATGTAAAATAGGTATTTGGGCGGTGTATTTTAAACTGCATTGTGGAACAGGAATACCGCTTTTCTTCCCCAAAAATACACCGATGCACTATTTCACTGCTGAAATTGAAAATACGTTTTGGTGCGTTGTATGCACAAGTGCTCTATGGCACCACAATACAGATTATTGCCCCAGACTACAGAAATGGACTATGTCACCCCTAAATTATACAAAAGGTAATGTTGGGGACTTGACCTGCAAGAAAAACGTTTTTTTCCTTCACCGAGCTACCAAAAAGGATTAGACTGATGTCACTGACAGGCTGGCACACATGCAGGTCACATGCAGTTCCAAGGACACTGCAGTGGCTAAGATGGCCGCCGACCCCCACCTCAGTAACAGATGGATAAAAAAAAAAAATATGCAGTATCACTGGGCTTAGGGCTGGGTACAAAAATGTAGGATTGTAGTAGCACCCTCTCTCAATAATTGCTGTAGCTTGAAGATTTCACACCACCAGGTTCAACAGATTTCTTTCCTAATCTCTCCCTGAGAGCACTGGCAGCAACCTTTCCCTATACTAACAGCAGCAGAGTAATGTGCGGCACTACGTGACTCCAGCTTATAAAGAGTCTGGGTCACATGGTGCACGCAGCCAATCACAGCCATGCCATTAGTAGGCATGACTGTGATGGCTTTTAGGGCAAAGATGTAAAACTCTTGCTGATTGGCTGCTCTGCAGCCTTTCAAACAGCGGGAAGAATTGCCGAACAACTAACCCGAACTTTTATGAAAATGTTCGAGTCCGTGTCCCGAACATCCTAAAATTCTGTACGAACCCGAACTATACAGTTCGGGTTCGCTCAACTCTAATAAGGAGCAGAAGCGACATAGCTCCCAAAGAACAGCCAGGGCCATGTCTGCTTTGGGATATCTGGTTATGCAGCTGACACTGGGTGGGTTGGGCCTAAAACATGCCAGAACTAAGCCAAGTTCTAGCTCTGTGCGAGTATCTCCCATCTGGCAGTTTTTCTCCATGCTGCTGGAAGACAGAAGCATTGCCCTATACAATCATAACTATGATAACAATGATAACTATGATAACAATGGCAATGGCCAGGACACTCAATCATCTCAGTGGGGAAGGGGGGGGGGGCTGAACCAGGAAGAACTGGCCAGAACAGGGCACGCTGGCCAGAATGGCGACCTACATGCTTGCTTGCTTACGCAGTGGCAGGAGTATTAACATCAAGTGGTATGATGATCGCTGGATAGCCTTACCATTAGACCCTCGCTATCAAAGCAAAATGGGGGAATGTGGTGGGGAAAAATTACATTATTACCAGGAAAGAGCAGAAGCCTACCTCCAGTGTATCTGAAAGGGAAGTCCCTCTTTGCCATACAGTCACCCCCCTCCCACCACCACAAGCAGAAGAAGCTGCAGTAGCAGCACTAGCCAGTTAAGTCTCCTCAGCATGATGGAGCAATTTTTTCACGTTCCGTACCAGGCACCAAGCTGAGAGGTTCCGCCTCAACATCCAGGTTCAGGTCTTCCTACATTCTGGTCTGTCTTCTGCGCATATCCTGGTCCTTGCCTCCATGGATTGCTGGCAAGGCAGACTGTAACAGTGGCCGGAACTGGCACAGCACGCTGTCTTTCTTCTTTCTTGCCGTCCTGCTTACCATCGTGTTGCCTGCCTGCCATCATGTTCCGGAAGGCTGCTGCTGCCTCCATTATTCCACTGCCACTGCTGTGACCTACCAACTATCATATTCTGTAGAGCTCCTGCTGCTGCCTCCATAATGCCACTGCTGCTGCCTAACTATCATCATGTTTTGTACGGCTGCTGCTGTTGCCTGCATCATGCCACTGCCGCCTTCATGCCAGTGCTGCTGCCTGCAAACCAACATGTTCCGTACAGCTGATACTACCTTCATCATGCCAGTGTTGCAGCCTGCCTACAATCATGTTCCATAAGGCTGCTGTTGCCTCCATCAGGCCAATGGCACCATCATACCACTGCTGCTGCTTGCCTACCGTCATGCTCTGTAAGGCTGCTGCTGCCTGCCAACATGTACCATATAGATGCTGCTGCTGCTGCCACCGCCTCAGCTACTGCTCCTGGCTGCTAATGCCCTACTGCCACCAGTATTAGGGCTACATGCACACGACAGTCAAAAACGGACACGTGATGTACATTTTTTTAACAGCCATCACACGTCTGTTTTAAGACCAATGGTAGTCTATGGGGTTATTCACACAGCAGTTTTTTGACTGTCAGTGAAAAACAGATGTAAAAAAATAGAACATGTTCTATCTTGTCCGTTTTTCAATTGAATGGGTACATTTTTAGGGTCTATTCACACGGATCCGCAAGCACGGACATCGGCTATGTGCGTTCCGCAATTTGTGGACCGCACATCGCCGGCACTATATAGAAAATGCCTTTTCTTGTTCGCAATTGCGGACAAGAATAGGACATGTTCTATTTTTTCGGGAACGCTATTGCGGACCCGGAAGTGCGGATCCGCAATTGTGGACCCGGGCCAGGAGATCGTCTGTCCCCATTGAAATGAATGGGTCTGCAATTCTGTTCTGCAAAATGCGGAACAGCATTGCGGACGTGTGAATGGACCCTTAACATCTGTTTCTCAGAAAGGCATCAGTGAAATAAACGTCCTTTAAAAATGTCTGTTTTTAACGGACGTTTTTTTTTTACTGTCATGTGCATGTAGCCTAACACTACGCATCTGCCACTACTACCACTGTCACTGCTACTACTACTCACAATGAGCCACTTTTTCTTCTGATAATACATTTATGTTGTGTTGTCATATAGGCAGGCATTCTGACCCTGTCAACGCATAATTTTTGGACTAGTTCCCAAACAAGCCAATTAAGAAAAAAATATTTATACCATAATACTGTGTGTTTTAACACCATCTGCCCCCAATAAGGGACACTTTTTGGAAGCTTTGGAATATGAGAAAGCATAACACATGTGATGGTGAAGTGTGTTTTTAAACACAATGTTTGTTAACGCTGTCAAACGTGGGAGGGGGGAGGCAAAAAAAAAAAAAGATTTCCAGGGCAATTGGAGCCAATCGTGGCTGAACCAATTTGGGTTCTGAACTTTTAAATTCAGCAAACCTGAATCGAACCAAACTTCGACAGGTTAGCTCATCTATACATCTATGGTGCATGCAAATTTTTAGTTTTTCCTTTTTAATAAATTTTCTAAGATTTTTAAAATTCTGTTTTCACTTTCTCATTATGAAGTATTAAGCGCAGAAAGATGAGGAAAAACTTTATTTTTTTATTTTTTTAGCACTAGGTCGCAACATAACAACATGTGAAAAAGTGAAAGGGTCTGAATACTTTCTGCATGCACCTATCATGCTCATTAACTATTCATATTAGTAATTCAGGCCCTATCACTGCCCCTTTGACATTCCATGCCTCTCTAAACATAAACTCCACCTGTTTTGGCATAGGCAAGAAACCTTTTGCTGCCACTCCCCTGCCATTGTGGTGTGTGTTGAGGACTATTTCTGCAGCGTTTGTGTGAAAGGGACACTTTAAATCTCTGTATTCATTTATTGTACTGAATGTATGGTATTTCCTATTTATCAGTCTGGCAATGTCATTTCACCCATTCGCCCCTAAGTGGTGCTGGCACCACTTATTTATATAGCTTGGGGTGTGTCTAGTTCAAGGTAGAAGAATAAGTCAGTGCTTCAGAGAAGAATGAGGAGGAGAGGAGTGTGTACGAAGGAGATAAACAGGCCAAACCCAACATGTAGCTGCTTTTATTTCTTCTGGCCCCTGATCAAGCCTGGAGAAGACAAATATAGCAACCAAGTACCAGACAGTGAGTCTGTGTATGAATATGCAGTGAGCCTAGTGAGGATTAGAGCTGAACCCAGCATATGGACTTAAAGAGGACCTTTCATCAGGGTAAAAAACGTGTACTAAGTATGCTGACATGTAGAGCGGCACCCAGGGATCTCCCTGCACTTACCATTATCCCTGGGCGCCACTCCGTTCGCCCAGTATAGGCTCCGGTATCTTCTAGGACTTGGTTATACTAGGAGGAGGCTAGTATCACTTTGTTATAGTAGGCGTATCCCAGGCTGTAGCACTGGCCAATCGCAGCGGACAGCTCATATCCTGGGAGTTTTTTATTTCCCAGGCTGTGAGCTGAGTGCTGCGATTGGCCAGCGCTGCAGCCTGGGATACGCCTACTATAACCAAGTGATACTAGCCTCCTCCTAGTATAACCAAGTCCTAGAAGATACCGGAGCCTATACAGGGCGAACGGAGCGGTGCCCAGGGATAATAGTAAGTGCAGGGAGATCCCTGGGCGCCGCTCTACATGTCAGCATACTTAGTACACATTTTTTACCCTGATGAAAGGTCCTCTTTAACCAGTACAATTGCCTGAGAGTAACTCTAGAAGTGCCAGGATGCGTATGGATAATTTAGTGGCCAGAATTTTCTATCTTTACTATTTAAGCCTTCCGGGTCATAGTGAAAACCCAAAACCTGTATAGAAGAGCATCCTGCAAATAATAAATCAGAAGACTGATGCCTGCCACGAGGGAGATCGCCCTTACAGGATAGCTCAAAATAAGTAGAAACCAGCACAGGCGGACTGACCATTAGGGCACTCGGGCATGGACCGAGGGCCCGTGGCCAGTAGGGGGCCCGTCCCCAGGGCAGACGCAGCGGCAGGGGACATCAGGAGATGAGCGCTTCCATTGCACTCATCTCCGTGCAGCGGCAGAAGAGGGAGAGGTGTGTCCTCTCCTGTTCCTCTGATAGGCTGCCAGCACTAGACCGGCAGCCTATCAGAGGCCGATGCAGACGGCGCGATGACGTCATCGCGCAGTCGGAGCGGTACAGCTTGAGACACAGGCCGGAAGAGGCCTGCATCGCATCGCTGGAGGTAAGTGTAAGTGTTCTTTTTTTTTCTTCTTGGGGCTACTGGCACTTAAGGGGGACTAATGGCACTTAAGGGGGCTACTACTGGCACATAAGGGGGACAGCTACTGGCACAGAAGGGGGGACTACTGGCACATAAGGGGGGCTACTGGCACATAAGGGGGACTACTGGCACATAAGGGGGACTACTGGCACATAAGGGGGCGCTACTGGCACATAAGGGGGACTACTGGCACATAAGGGGACTACACATAGGGGGGCTAATGGCACATAAGGGGGGCTACTGGCACATAAGGGGGACTACTGGCACATAAGGGGGACTACTGGCACATAAGGGGACTACTGGCACATAAGGGACGGCAGGCTACTGGCACATAAGGGGGATGGCTACTGGCACATAAGGGGGGACTACTGGCACATAAGGGGGACTACTGGCACATAAGGGAGGAGGCTACTGGCACATAAGGGAGACGGCTACTGGCACATAAGGAGGAGCTACTGGCACATAAGAGGGACGGCTACTGGCACATAAGGGGGCGACTACTGGCACATAAGAGGGACGGCTACTGGCACATAAGAGGGACGGCTACTGGCACATAAGGAGGGACGGCTACTGGCACATAAGGGGGACGGCTACTGGCACATAAGGGGGGATGGCTACTGGCACATACGGAGGGACGGCTACTGGCACATAAGGAGGGACGGCTACTGGCACATAAGGAGGGACGGCTACTGGCACATAAGGAGGGACAGCTACTGGCACATAAGGGGGGACGGCTACTGACACATAAGGAGGGAAGGCTACTGGCACATAAGGAGGGACGGCTACTGGCACATAAGGGGGGACGGCTACTGGCACATAAGGGGGGACTACTGGCACATGGGGGAAGAACAATAGAGGCACTTATTACTGGCACATGGGGGAGAGGCACAAGAGAGGCACTTATTACTGGCACATGTGGTGGCATGGAGAGGCACGTGTTACTGGCACATTATTATGGGGCACTATGGGGGCTTCTACTGAGGCCACAAAGAATGGGTATTTTATATGGGAGCTCTGTGTGGTACTAGTATTACCAGGGGTATTATCTGTTTCTGCAGTGTAGTATTGGGGAGCACAGCGGCACAGTATTGGGGGTAGTAGGATGATTTGTCCAGAAGATGGGAGGATGATGGAAAAGTAGTAAACTAAGATTTTTTTTTTGTTAAACTGCAGAGATGGAAAATGGCGACAACATGGCAGTCTGGTCTGAAGGTCTGAAAGGAGAAGACGAGGACAGAAAACATCTACATCAAAGAAGACGTCACTGGACGTAATAGGTAAGTGCCCTGTATTTCTGTAGTGATGGGATCAGAGGCATAACGATGGCGGTGTGACCAGGTAGTGGAGGCGGGATATAGGTGTGGCTGGAGGTATAACATGGGCGTGGCTGGAGGTAGGGCATCGGTGGGGCCTGGAAGGGGGCCCTTGATTTATTTTGCCCGGGGGCCCTGAGGGTTCTCAGTCCGCCCCTGAACCAGCATATTTAGTACCAGAGTGCTATAGTTTGGACTTAGCATAATTACAGAAGTCTTGCCTGTAAAGTGTCACCCTTAAAGTGAACTCTTCAACTGACAATTGCCTAAACCTGAGCCGCCACCATATGGAGAGCTCGCTAAACCCATGAAGCTAATCTACTCACTTCACCAGCGACTTATGAGGTATTTACGTACCGTCAGTCATAAAAGGGTACACATTAAAAAGAAGTATTACGAAGAGCTGACAAAAAAGATGATTGATTATCCGGTAGACTCCGGATCCGGACATCCGTATGACAACGCAAACGTTTTTTTTACTGATCCGTCGTATGGATCCGTACCAAAGCCGGATCCGTAGTACGGATCTGTAAAAACAGCGGATCCGTCCTGTCCAGCGCCATCGGAATTCCGGATCCGCTATTTAAATTATTCTTATCTTACAATCAAAACATTATAAATTATGCAAATTTGACATAAATATATGTGTATATATATATATATATATATATATATATATAGATTGTGACACAGTGAGAGGTTTGGTGGTAAAAAACAGGTATTTTCCTCTCGGCCTGTGCTGCTGGGTTGATTGCAGCCAGGTGAGGGCAAATACTGGACCGGATTTTAGGTGCCGGTCCGGGTTTTTGGGTTAATACCTAGCTGCCTTTAAAAGACAGCTGGGTTTATGCAAAGGTCTCTCTCTCTGTGTTTGGGATCTGAGCCCTGTGCTGGGCTGAAAAGCTGAGACCTGTGTGTCAGGAGAGCAGGCCAGGTAAAGACTGTCAGTGGACTTTTTGTGTTGCCGAGCATTCAGCCAGGTGTGAACTGACACCTAGGATTCGAGGTGATTAACCTGGAAACTGCTGGCGTTCTGTGGAGCTCTCAGGGCTGGAAGCAAGAGCTGGGAAAGAGGCGTGCAGTCTGCCTGGAAGCCTGAGGTTGGACTTTCCTGCGGCAGGGCTGACAGCCAGGTGCGAACACGCACCTAAACCACACAGGTGATTTGATCCCGTCTTGGACTTTTGTTTTGCCTCAAGTTTTTGCTATGTGTGTGAAGTAACACTAAGTGACTGTTTTGAGTTTTGTTTGTGCAAGTGTGAAATAAAACACTGTTTGCTGCACTACCTGGACTCCCTTTGCCTCTATACTGCACCCGCACCACTGTCTACCAGAGCAACTCCCCACATTTGGTGGAGGATGTGGGCAATTGCAGTGAGGCTGGCGGGAAGCCAAAACTTTTGTAGCATTTTTTTGGGCACTGTTGTATGTCCTGGATTAAGCCTGCCAAGCTGCAACCACCAACACAGGACAAGATGGAGGAGATGATAAAGCAGCTTGTCCAGGCCAACTTAAACCAACAGCATGCCATCGCACAACAGCAAAAGAGACATGAAGAAGCCTTACTTGTCCAACAGCAGGCCATCCCACAACAGCAAAAAAGACATGAAGAGG
The DNA here is from genome assembly GCA_033119425.1 of Bufotes viridis. Taxonomy (NCBI): domain Eukaryota; kingdom Metazoa; phylum Chordata; class Amphibia; order Anura; family Bufonidae; genus Bufotes; species Bufotes viridis. Next base: position 438,133,655 of record CM065590.1, read on the forward strand.
CCGTCGCACAGCTGCTAGAGGCTAATCAGCGACAGCAGGACATGAACCAGCGGCTGCTGCAACACGTAATGGTGCTAGAAAAGTCAGGGATGCCTCAGGGAGTGCACGATGCCCGGAAAGCAGTCCGCACGGCCGTTCCCAAGATGACACCGACAGATGATGTTGAAACCTACTTGGCGATGTTCGAAAAGGTGGCCGTGAGAGAGAGACTACCCCGAGACCAGTGGGCGGAGGTCATCGCTCCGTTTCTGGCGTCAGGACCCCAACAGGTTTACTTTGATTTACCGGACGACCAAGCGGCAGACTACTCTGTGGTCAAGGGTGAGATCCTGGCGAGACTGGGGGTGAATGTGTTGGTCAGGGCCCAGCGGGTACATCAGTGGGAGTTTAACCCAGCTGAGCCAGCACGACCCCAGTATTACAATTTGCTAAAACTCTTACAAAAATGGCTACCGCCTGACGTACTTAGTCCCACTGCTATGCTGGACCGTATTGTAGCTGACAAATTCTGGAGGGCATTGCCACTACCCCTCCAGCGCTGGGTTGGCCAGACATCTCCTACTAGTGCCCTGGAGATGGTGGACCTGGTCGAACGTTATGGGGCTACTGAGGAACTTAAGGGGGAACTCTGGGGAAGGGAGTAATAAAACCCAGAAAATCCCTCCCCAGACCCTGCGGCCTGAGCTGAGAAAGACCGCACGGGATGTGCCCTTTGGGGATCGGGACTCTATAATCTGCTGGCGGTGCCAGGAGCCTGGCCATGTACGGGCCAACTGTCCCCTCCTGGGTGAGCCCATGGATGTAAACTTTGGGTATCGACAGTCATGGTATGCCAGAAGGGTCGATGTGTCAGAGATTATCCATGATGAACATTTGTGTCGGGTGGAGGTGGGAGACACTCCAGTGGCAGCTCTGCTGGATTCGGGAGTCAGGTGACCCTGGTGAGGGCTTCCTGGTGCGACCCACAGAGTTTACAGGCCGGAGAGTCGGGGTTTTCAGCATTCATGGAGATTTAAAAGAATACCCCACTGCTCTGTTGTCTGTAAGCACGTGTGCCGGCAGGCAGGTCCATGAGGTGGCTGTAACCACGAGTATGCCCTATGATGTGATAATAGGAAGAGACTTTCCATTGTTCCCAGCCCTGTGGCCGGCCATTGTACGTACAGTTCCCAGACAGGTAGGAAAACTTCCAGTAGTGAGGCCTAGCCCAGGTGAGGTGTTAGGAACCCCAGAAACCCAAGGCAGAGGGACCCACAGTAGGTCCGGTGGGTGAGGGGAAGACAGTCCCCCTAAATAGGATAGGTAGAAAACATAGGAAGGTGGCTCAGCCAGGCCAAAGCCGGTCCTGCAATCGAGTGTCTGGGGTCCGTAGCCAAAGGGACCCGGTTTTGGTTGTTGGGCCACCTGTGGACAGTAAGGACAGCGCTAGGGGGAAGGGGACCTATAAAATAGCACAGAAAGTTGGAGACCCAAATTACAAGGTACACCAGCCAGGACAGCAAAAGCCGGAGCCGGTCTACCATGTAAATTTACGGAAACCTTGGAAGGTTAGAGAGACTTATATTGAGAACAACCCGCGGCCGGTTTATCTAGGGAAAGAGATTCCGGTCCCTCTGTCTGCTAACAGGGAAGCGGCTGCCACAGATAAAATTACTGGCAGCCTTTCCACTGAACAGACTCAGAGAGCCAAGGAGTTCAAAGCCAGAGGTGTTCTATGATTTCCCTGAATGCCCTTCCATAACTCACCGTGATATTGTCACTGAGCCCCAGGCAAAAGTCTGGTTAAAGCCGTACCAGGTGCCCGTGGATCGGCAACAAGCCATCTCTGAAGGAGTGATATGAGGTTGGCCGCAGCCTGCTGTCACCACCTGGACAAAGAAGGAAAGTCCTGGGTCACCAGAGGGTTCGGGTGCCTTCAGAACTTTGGATTTTCAGTGGAACACAGAGCAGGGCAGTTACAGGGAAATGCGAGTGCCCGGTTCTGGGTATACTGTCTGGCGTGTGTTCACCCCCTCAGGGTTGAACAAAGGGGGGGGGGTATGGGACACAGTGAGAGGTTTGGTGGTAAAAAACAGGTATTTTCCTCTCCGCCTGTGCTGCTGGATTGATTGCAGCCAGGTGAGGGCAAATACTGGACCAGATTTTAGGTGCCGGTCCGGGTTTTTTGGTTAATACCTAGCTGCCTTTAAAAGACAGCTGGGTTTATGCAAAGGTCTCTCTCTGTGTTTGAGATCTGAGCCCTGTGCTGGGCTGAAAAGCTGAGACCTGTGTGTCAGGAGAGCAGGCCAGGTAAAGACTGTCGGTGGACTTTTTGTGTTGCCGAGCATTCAGCCAGGTGTGAACTGACACCTAGGATTTGAGGTGATTAACCTGGAAACTGCTGGCGTTCTGTGGAGCTCTCAGGGCTGGAAGCAAGAGCTTGCAAAGAGGCGTGCAGTCTGCCTGGAAGCCTGAGGTTGGACTTTCCTGCGGCTGGGCTGACAGCCGGGTGCGAACACGCACCTAAACCACACAGGTGATTTGATCCCGTCTTGGACTTTTGTTTTGCCTCAAGTTTTTGCTATGTGTGTGAAGTAACACTAAGTGACTGTTTTGAGTTTTGTTTGTGCAAGTGTGAAATAAAACACTGTTTGCTGCACTACCTGGACTCCCTTTGCCTCTATACTGCACCCGCACCACTGTCTACCAGAGCAACTCCCCACAATATATATAGATATATATTGTAAGAGAGCTCAAGGGTCCGTCATTGACGGAAGGTACATGTCACCGAGGTTCCTGGCCTCGGTGAGATAAGAGCCTAGTTTGTATGTCAGCAGCAGATAGTGCTGCTTGACACGTTGGTATTTTAGCATGGCTGCAAAGCCGATCTGGGCCGGCTCTTACTGGGAGCAACTAAAGTGTTGGGTGGGTGGTTGCTCCCCACGTTCCAGGCCGGGTTTTGAAGGCTTGTATAAAGCCCAGCCAAGCACTGTCAGCTGTGTGGATTATCCTCCGTCTGCCAGTGACTCTGTGGAAGCTCTGAGTGCTGGGAGTGAGAGTCTGCAAGCAGGCGTGCAGTCTGAATGGAAGCCTGCACCTGGACTTTCCTGTGGCTGAGCTGTCAGCCAGGTGTGAACAAACACCAAAACCTTACAGGTGAACTTATGCTATGTCGTTATTTTTGCCATGTGTGAACAAGCACCAAGACTTTGTTTTTCCTGAGTGTGAATAAAACACTACTGCTTGCTTCAAAGAACTGTATACTTGCCTCTGTACTGCGTCCGTAAGCCTGTCTACCGGAGCAAATCCCCACAATATATATGGGGTCCCATGTTGCCCCAACTTATGCCAACATTTCCATGCGTTTATTTGAGGAGGACGTCGTCTCTGTTTCACACCACTTCAGCCATGTGCTGGAGTGGTGGCATTACATCGACGACTTCTTCCTCATCTGGACCGGGACAGACAAACAATTGTTGGATTTTCATGGATACCTCAACAACTTTGATTAGACTTCAATTTGCATTGGTACATTCAAACACCAATTCTAGCTTATAATAGTAGCCATCTCAGATCTATGGTCAGGAGTCTCCCATACTCACAATTTACGAGGGCCAAGCGTATAACAACTGATCCTGGTATACTAAATGAGACCCTGGATGAGTTCACCAACAGATATCTAGAACGAGGTTATCCCAGGGATCTGTTGAGGACCCAAATCGACAGGGTATCCAAGATTGACAGGAAAACACTATTAAGTGATTCTAATGCTGCAGAGAGAAAACCTAGGGTTGCATTTATTTCCACTTATACTGATTTAAGTGTGAAGATTGCTCAGATAACGAAATGTCGCCTTTGGAAAATACTAAAAGGATGCCACAGTACAATTCCGGAATTCAATATGCCACCTCTGATGTCCTACCGCAGGTCCAGGAGTCTGCATGACAGATTGGTCAGGGCAGATGTTGGACCTGCCACTGTGAGTAGACAGTCCACAATAATGGGTACAGGAGCAGGATGTTATCCCTGCCTCCATTGTGTGAACTGTCGATACAGTCATCAGGGGGAGGTCCTTTGTACATCCGGGCACGGGTATGAATTTTCCTATAAAGTTTCATTTAACGTGTGACAGCAATTATAGTGTTTATGTCCTTATCTGTCCCTCCCACAAGTTATATGTGGGTGAAACATCCACCGATTTTAAAATCCGATTCAACAACCATCGGTTTTCGATCAGAAAAAAGAGATCGGATTTACCAGTCTCTAGAAATTTTGTTGAGCTCAAGCATTCAGAGAAAGATTTGAAATTCTGTATAATTGATCATGTTCCTATGCCCCTATTGTTAAAAAGGAAGGAACTCACGTGGATCCATACATTGGGATCCCTCAAAGCACATGGTTTGAATGTAGAATATAATTTGGGTGTGAGGGTATAAGACGTGGCTTTCCCTTGACTCCTCCAGTTTACTGTGCTCTTCCGACAATTGTGTATATGGTAGTTTACAGTACACTGGACAATGATTTTAACTTTTATTCATTATTATTATCATTTTTTTTACAGATTTTGGTGTGTCAGAAGCGGGAGGTGGAAACTTGGAGATGCTATGGTGGCCTGGAGAATGTCCATGTTATAATGAAGCTCCTGTGAATTTACCTTTATGTCCTGGATAAGTTCTTTATTTTTGGTCGTTAAAACCATTTGCCCTATTGGGGGTGTTGTGATTAACATGGCATATTGGAGGAGATCCCTCCTGCGGCATTCAGCTGTGGGTTTTGGTTGAAATTGGGGTCGGACATCTGGTCTTCAGTAATATGGTGACCATTTATGACCCCAGTCCCTCCGGGTCCGTACTTTAGCTCCGTCTGGAGCATGGTGTTGGATATCGGACCCGTTACAGCATTAGCCGGCTTCAGTCATGTTCACACATTCCTGGGCGTTTCTTTTCCTCTTTCTTTTATGAACAATGATCACTAGTGATGCGATTCTTATGTCGTGGCATCATAGAGATATGCGGTTTATACTTCAAAAAAGAGTTGGCAGGAAGCCCTTAAGTAAGATGGCGGATGGAGCTTTTTTAGACATGAGCACTCTGCCACTCTTGTTGCTGAGGTTACGTATGTCCCGGACATGCGCAAAGAGGATCACAGGACGCGAACACTGGTTCAATCGGACACCATTTCTCCAATGTATCAAGCTGCTTATGCATTCCCATGATGTTTCACCTCCCTCAGCTGAATACACCATATGTAATTGATTACACTATGCACTGCAGCACATTTTTGACGGGTGTTTATAATCTTCATTGATTATGTATTAGATGAATACATTATGATATTTTTATACACATATATTAATCTTATTGAATCATGTATATCTAATTTCACTGTCATCACATTAATTTTTATTCGATTATGTAAAATTTCTTGATTCAATTTGACTTCGATTTGATTGATTTGTAATCACGGTTTAATTGATTTACCCATAAATCCCTTACACATGGTCCTGTACATTGCTTGAGAAAGGCTCAGTTGTTTGGAGCCGAAATGTTGCACTGCCCGCATGGGTGAATAAAGTAGGATATTATTTTTATATAGAGTGCTGCCTTATTTTTTCTGATTTATATTTGGGACTAGCTGGTCCCTGAAAGGCCTTGCACCTGACTTTGGACATTGTTACTGTGTTGCTATATATATATATATATATATATATATATATATATTTTTTTTTTGTTTTATATTTAACATGTAGAGATATTAATGTCAATTATAGAAGAAAAGAGAAATAACAGTAAAATATATTATGGTTAGAATTTTAATAACCTTGCTAGTTATTGTTAAATGGTTTTTCAAAATACGTATAGTAAACTATTCTAGTGTATATCCCTATTGGTTTGAAATTAACAGCTGTTTTTTTCTTTAGAATTAAAATCCTTTGGGCTAAACAAAGTACAACAGACCAAAAGAATTTTGTTTTTTAAAAATAATTTTTGACTTTCATATACACTCTTTTTTTTTTTATTTCATTTTTTTTTTAGGTTTATGGCTACTGGTTTCACCTCGCTCCATTACCACTATTGCCTAGGTATCTCTACAATCTCGACTATTGTTAAAGAAACTTACCTTCTCCCAATCGTCAGAAATGGCTTCAAACAGAAATTTTTTTTGCTGAAGTTTGTCAATTCCCACATTGCATCGGAGCAGTGGACGGTAAACATATTCGGATTCTAAAGCCTCCCGGTACCGGCTCCGAATTTTTCAATTATAAAAAATACTTCTCTATTGTACTAATGGCCATCTGGATGCGAAGTATCATTTTGTAGCCGTGGATGTTGGTGCTTATGGCCGCACCATAAACTCATTTATTGGACGGAGCATATACAATCACCAATTTGACTTCCCACCACCGGAACCAATGCCAGGAACTAATGGTCCACCTCTGCCCTATGTATTGGTGGCAAATTAAGCGTTCAAGATGTCTGGAAACCTTATTAAACCATACTCTAGTCGTGGTTTGGATGTTGCAAAACGTACTTTTAATTATCAATTGACCAGGGCTAGAGGATGGTGGAATGTACATTTGGCATTTTGGTATCAAAATGGCGCGTTTTTTCAAAACCAACCCAGTTAAAAATAGAAACCGTAGATAAAGTAGTCAAATGTGGGGTAGTGCTTCAAAATTCCCCTCCAGAGTAAAGAACCTTTACTAATAGAACAAATACCGGAGGACAGCGAGATGACAAGTATAACCACTTTTGGCCCGAGGTCTACTGTGGCGGTGGTGTAAACGAGCCTTGTGAGGTCTTCGTAATCCACCTGGCAGCTCCTACCGGACCTCTGACGACGCATCAGGGCTTCAAAAAGGGGAGCCATGGTTGCATCACCAGAGGGAACCGGTAGGGGCCGATTTAATACTTCCTGACCAGATGTTGGAGCAGGAACAGAGGGAACAGCGGTGGGCGGCTCTTCAGGGACTGCCTCATGCTGGAGTTCACGAGGAGGTTCAGGTACCTGAGTACTGCATGTTCTAAAAAAATAAATAAATTATAGTTATCAAAAATCAAGAATCCGAGAAGAACAAATAGACTTAGATAGTACTTTTACAAAGTGCTCCAAATAACATTTTTAAATTTAAAAAAATTAAGAGTAAAAAAAAAATTTGTATTAAGACTAAAATAAAAATGTACACACGTATGTACTAGTTAATACTTTTATTTTGCGGCACCTGCTTTGCTCATCTTCCAAAAAAAAAATACGTTTGGATGTGCCTAGGTACCGTCAAACTGGGAAATACACATAGATCATTTTAAATGTGTTTAAAATAAATAAATAATCTTACCTTCGCAGCTCAAGGGTTCGTCTTAGGAACCCTAGAGCAGCTGAATAGCGAAATGGCTGCCTTCGGGTTCCTCCAGACCCACTCGGACAGTTGACCTTCTTGTTAAACTCTTTCTTATAGCCCTGATCGACTGCCACTGTACCACGATTGACTGCCCTGTAAGAAATTTTTTTTTTCTAAAAAAATTAATTTTGGAATTGTTTCAACATGGTTTATTATCTGATTCTGCCCAAACGCCAACAAAAAAAAAAATTTACGATAAAGGACAGAAAACCACAAAAATCAGACAATAAACCATTGATTGTCGACACATAAACATGTAGAATAAATAAAAATATTACATATACTTACTACTGTCTTCCTGCTGCATTTCACCAAGGGCATCCCAATTCGAGACAATCTGCGCGCAGATCACTTTCCAGAGGAGCCGGGTTGCAGAGTGGAGTTCATTCCTCCACCAGATGGATGAGGAGTTCGATATCAATCCAGAAACCGCTGACATCCTCCTCATCCATTCTGGCGGAGGCCCTAGAACCCCAAAAAGGAAAAAATTTTAAAATATTTAAATTAATGAACAAGTACATAATATGCAGTAAATTTGGAGAATTCTACAATGTTTTAAAATACTCACACGACCCTGACCGCCGCATGCTCCCCAACGTCCTCTGGGCGCGTCTTGATGCAACAGGAAGAGCAGACTGAAAATTAAAAAAAAAAAATTGTTTTACAATAAGGGTATTTTGAATTGTAACCATAAAATAAAAAAATGAAATTTACCAGTGGTTGTTGTCCTCCCCGGACTTCCACATCTACCACTGGTTCAGTCCCGAAAGCCTCTCCTCCATAGATGAAGTCTTTAAAAAAATAAAGAAATAATACATTTCTAAATTATAAGCTCACACTATGCTATTATAGAAAAATTGCAAACTGGACATACCATTTCCCCACGAACACGACGACATGGAGGAGAGGCTACACTTGAATTTGGAGACGAGCTGCCTATAGAAAGAAATTTAACATTTACTTGTTTTTGTTTAAAAATATTACATTCTCACAAAAATAATACTTGACATTTTTCAGGGATCAATGAACAAAAATATAGATTTTGAAACCTTTGACTCAAACGATGCTAAAAGTAAAATAAAAAAATGTAAAGTTGCAACCACATGCATACACTACTACTACTAACGTCCACCAACAACTGTAGTCCATGTACACAGCTACCCATGGTCTACAGGTGTGAAAACTAAATAATGGATGATAGTAGTACTAGTAGCAGTAAGTACTACAACCTCAATTATCTAATGGGCAATGCCTTGAATGAGCTTTGCTGGCGTAGCTTCTAGCTGGCTGGCCGGCTGCTCTGGCTGGTTCCATAGACTTGCCCGCGATGCTGACAAAAAAACAAAAGGGGGTTATAATAATTATACAACTACTATCATAAACATATTGATTTTTCTTACCTGTTTTGGTCGTTATTTGGGTTTCGTCCTTTTCGGTCCTCACTTTTGACAGTGAACCAATTTTTTTTTTTTTTTTTATGGTCAAAGATCTACATTCTTAAATACAAAAAAATATCATTAGTATTTTTAATTTATTTGATGTCACCCCATATGCAGCCCCGGCTTTCTCATTGGGACTGCGGTTGGGGTGACCGCATGGTGGATGCTAGGGGTAGTAGTATCAACTGCAGTAGTTCCCAACTGCAGTCTCAATGAGAAAGCAGGGACTGCATGTGGAGTGACAGCATGGTGGACTACTACCCCTATCATGCACTAGTTCTTATATACAGCTACTATGTCTAATACATAGTAGCTATTTATTCAAAGTTTGAGCCAAAAAAAAAAAAGAAAAACTCACCTGACAAATGGCCTCTGTTCTCTGGCGTCTCACCGAAGATTACAACGACCCATCATTCCTTTATGCTATCTTGTGCAATAATATACAGAATATATATCTTTTAAATTGCCTACTTTGTATTGCTGTGCATAACCCTTTATTACAGGAGGTTATCGAAGTGTCATGATAGTACATTGCAATGATCATATGCATATTTATGTGTGAGGAGTGTATTTGGTCTATTTTAGGTGACAGCGTAGAGATCCACTGCATCCATCAAATACAAACGTCGAGGGCGGCTTATCATTAAGCAGTGGGGTATGCAGCGTCCCACATTTGTGTGAAAGGGACACTTTAAATCTCTGTATTCATTTAATGTACTGAATGTATGGAATTTCCTATTTATCAGGCTGGCAATGTAACTTCAGCCATTCACCCCTAGGTGGTGCTGGCACCACTTATTTATATAGTTTGGAGTGTGTCTAGCTCAAGGTAGAAGAATCAGTCAGTGCTTCAGAGTAGAGTGAGGAGGAGAGGAGTGTGTATGGAGAAGAGAAACTGGAGAAGACAAATATAGCAACCAATCACCAGACAGTGAGCCTATGTATGAATATGCAGTAAGCCTAGTGAGGATTAGAGCTGAACCCAGCCTATAGACTTCACCAGCACAAGTGCCTGAGAGCAATTCTAGAAGTGCCAGGACATGTATGGATAATTTAGTTGCCAGAATTATCTTTGTTCACTATTTTAGCCTTTATAGAAGAGCATTCTGTAAATAATGAAGCAGAGGATTGATGCTTGCTACAAGGGAGATGGCCCTTATAGGATAGCTCAAGATAAGTAGAAACCAGCATATTTAGTACCAGAATTCTATAGTTTGGACTTAGAATAATTGCAGAAGTCTTGCCTGTAAAGTGTCACCCTTAAAGTGAGCTCCTCAACTGACAATGGCCTAAACCTGATAAAAGGAATACAATTAAACCTATTTCTAAGTGATCACTTATGCCATACAAATGAACTGTATCTGTATAGACTACCTGGAGACAAGTGATTTAGTAAATGTTCAACTGTTTGTTAACAACTGACCCCTCATCATTTCTACTACTACACTCATCATTTGCACCTTATGGTGTTGGCATCACAAACACAGGGGCTCAGCCACCAAAGCACCCTAAACACCTACACCATCAAGGGCACCTTAACCAACATCTGGCTGGTGTTTCCTGCAATCAAGAGTGTCCTGAAGGATTTTGTACTGTCTTCCTCATCACTGCACTGCCGACCAGGGAGGCATCTTCTAACCGTGAGTAACCAAAATGAACTATTACCTCCATCGGCCCACCGTAGCCTCATGTGTTTTCCCCTGCGGGGCACGCTGCATTTCTGGTTTTGGGACTGTATTCTGCAGCTAAAGCAGTATATATGGTGACACCCTGAAGCAGGAGTACTGACAGTACTACAGTACTGTCAGTACTTATGGTGACACCCTGAAGCAGGAGTACTGACAGTACTACAGTACTGTACTGTATATGGGGGCACTGTCAGGTAGGCCCTGTTTACGGAGGCAAATATAGCTATGAGTATGTAATATTGAGATACACTGCTGTTACACTCCAAGTCCTAGCAAAATCAAACATAACACACACAATCATATCTCTAAGAGTTGCTGTTGATCATGAATATTCAAATTGCGAATTTTAATTGCGAATATCTGCACTTCGAGAATTTGCCAATATTTAGAATATCTCAAAATATATTCGTAATCGCGAATATTATTATTTTTTTTAAATACCAGTCTATGCGAATTTTATGCGAATATTTTTAATGTGAATTTTCGCAATCAAGAAAATAATGCCTGAAGATCAGGAATTCGCGAATTCGCAAATATTTGGTGAATATTCCCCAAATATTCGTGAAATATCGCAAATTCGAATATTGCTCCTGCCGCTCATCACTAGCGCCAAATGGCAATCTCAAGGTGTTTGGACATGGCAACCTCAGTTCTGCTCTTGTATATACCTGCAACGGTCTGTAAACCCAAACTTTTTGTCAAATAAGGATCTCAGGCCACTGATCTGACAAACTCAGCTCGGCTGCATCTATGTATACATGCTAGAGAGTGCAGGTGACTGTGGGCTCCCTCGCATCTTCAGGGCTGCAGAACAGAGCTGATTTGTATTCAATTTCGAGGCTTCTTCCAGTGCAGACTGCTGTTTTATCTGCCAAGATGCTCCGGGGAACCGTAAAAAGGAATGTTAATAAACACAGTTAAATCTGTTATGTGCGGAAAGATTAAAAGGGCTCTGAAATTCCAAACTGCCCTTGGCAAAGCCTGTAAAGAGAGGACGACTTCCACATAGGAGACGATTCTACATATGGACCTTGCTCCTTAATGAAATTTCCTGCAACCATATTTGAGCTGACACAAGGTTATGGCGGTTAAAATATTGTTACACATCAACTGGGAGACGGTAATAATTGGATATGACTTGTGCACTCAAAGGACCTCAGCTCCTTAAGTGCACACTGGGAAATGGAGGCATTGATTGGAATAAATGAGACCATTGTCATTTGATGGCTTTGAGCTTAACCTCAAGACTAAGAATGTATTATATCATATCTGTATATGTGTATAAATATGTGTGCTTACATCAGACTTTTTTTGATGTAGACCAGGGATGCTCAACCTGTGGTCTTCCAGCTGTTGCAAAACTACAACTCCCAGCATGCCCTAATATCTGTAGGCTGTCCATGCATACTGGGTGTTGTACTTTTGCAACACCTGGAGGGCCGCAGGTTGGGCATCCCTGATGTAGACCATCACACTTGCACTCTAACAATATAGGGTGAATTTTTAGTATCCTGATTAGCAGTGAGCAAATCGATTTGTAGAACTGATTCCTGGGGCAGCTTGGCCCTAGACCTTGCAGGGAAATTTCCCAATGGGCCGATGCATAAGGGGGCCGCCCAAGCCTCCCTCTTTTCCACCGACTGGGTACATAATGAGTTCTCAGTGATAATTAAGGCTGTGAAAATTAGATACTCATGTACCCGGCCAGTGAGTCCACATGCACTCCTGAATTCAGCTGCTGTGGCCCACATCTCACCTTCTAAGCCCCCTGCTCCATATGCTAATCAGAGACAACCGGAGGAAGAGGACAGATATGCCACTGATGGCTGCCACAGATGGACTGCTTTTGGGGCAGTATATTGTGCACTATGGTTTACATAAGATGGTATTTTGCGCTATGGTATTGCTTACCCTTCATACTTGTCTTGCCCCGCCTTCTATCAATTTGGACCCCCCCTACAACATGGGGCCATTTGTAGATTTTTTACAAGGGCCCTTTTACGTTCCCAGTCTTCCCCTGATTGACACCTGCACCGTTGCTCGAGTAGCAGTGCAAGCGCAGAGGCTCTGCAGCCAATACTAGAGCAGTGACTGTGCATGCGCTGTTACAAGTCTGGGTAGTGCTACATGAACAGTCGCTGCTCCAGAAGTAGAATAAAAGCCTAAATGCTTGCACTGGTACTCAGAGGGGTGCTTCAGGTGTGAGATTGGCAGGGGCAGGTAAGATGTCAAGCCCTGTTATGTAGAGGGGGGAAGCTTTGTCGGCAGTGTGGACAGCCCCTCACATGGTGAAGAACTGGTTGTAATGAACAAATCGATTGACTCATCTCTAACCCTAATACAGCTACAAATAAAAGGGGATTTCCAGTAGCATACGTTTTTAGTAATGGGCAGGTTATAAATAAATAAAAAAATTGTCGTCGTCCCCTCAATAACTCCTGCAGCTGCTGTACCAAAGCTGCTCAGATCTCTACTGCTCTCCAGTGGTCCTGGGCTCGACACACAGGAAATGGCTAGGACTGCACACTCAACCATTTATTGGCCTCAGGGGTAACCCTCCTCAGCCAGTGATTGGTTGATCAGCCAGTCCAGGAGCGCTTTTGGGAGGTATGGCGCAGTGGGGATTGGAGAAGCATTGGAATAGCAGAGATGGGGTTTTAGCGAGATAAGTAAAGACAATTATTATTATTTTTATTTTTTTAATCCCTTCTGCACTCTTTTATTTTTTATTTCCTTTGAAAACTCCTTTTAAACAGTTAGTCTTCAATAAACATGTCCTTCCTCCTCGGTAGTCCTATGTGTCTGCATGACTACAAAAACTTCCATCTCCTTCCTACTCATATAAAGTTCTGAATCTTTAAAACAATCACCACCTCCCATTTGCCACTATTGCCCTGGTCCCACATTTCTATACAATAGTCAGGTTTGGGTTTGCCCACGGACACTGTCATGGTGTTACCATGTGTTGCTGCTCTCCGGAAGGGATGGTAAGGTGTGATGCCCCCCAATGGGAAATAAGTCCAAAGAGTCAGGGTCTGCAGTAAACGCTAAAAATTATAGGTGAGGCATAGGTCTGGCTTCTCCAGCCTCCTCCCTGACAGAAGAAAGGTTCATGCTGATGAAAGGCCTGAGCTAGCTGTCAATCTCTCTATGGAGGCTGGTACCCTGGCCAAAGGCTGGAGATCCAGGGTCTGTGGCAGAGTATCCCCGTCTCAGGGTCTTCTTCTGGTCACTCAATCTGCTGCCAACATTATAAATAATGGGCTTTATAGATGAACACGTCTAGTGGCTGAAAGCAGAGAGCTTGTAGCCACAAGAAGGAAATCCACAAAACATGTGTGACAGTTGAACAAGTTCTTGCCTCTTATAGTTAAAAAAATTGGAAGCAGTTATTCGAAGGAAAAAGATTACAAGTTATAGTCTCAAGGTGATGGCAGGGATATGGGTAATGTACCTAAATAATTCATGAAGAACCTTTACTAGTATTTGAACACATGAAATTTAATTCCGAGAAAATTCTATTATATACTCAAACCTCTGGATTCTGTCTCCAGATCACAGCAATACTTCCCAACTTGCATAAATTGACTGGATTTCACAAGAACGATGATTTACTCTAAACTTTACAATAATGCTGAAATATCCACTGCCTAGAAGGCTGAAATAGGGGCAATGTCACCTAAGCCCAAGAATAGGGGGCAACAGAAGAAAGAATATGTCGCCTTCATTCTAGTAATATAAATGTCTTTTATACTTCAACATCATGAGCACTGCCTGGGATGGTGGAAGAATCAATAGACTCTGAAAGAGGTAAGATGTATTATGCAATAGTCATAGCATCTATAAAAACTAGATTTCTCTTTTGTCTTTAACATGTGAATGAATCAAACCATATATTCCATGCAAGAGCAGTTTTGGAAGAATTCTCCATCCTATTCATATTCCTGTACATTAAGACTTAAGAGCAGTATTATAGTAGCTGTATTCTTGTACATAAGGAACTGTATTATAGCAGTTATGTTCTAGTACATAGGAGAAGTATTGTAGTAATTATATTCTTGTATATTGGAGTCAGTACTACGGTATATACAATACTGTAGTTATATTCTTGTACATGGAGGCAGTATTATAGTAATTGCATTTTTGTACATAGGGGACAGTATTATAGTAGTTATATTCTTGTACATAAGGGCAGTATTATAATACTGTAGTTATATTCTTGTACATAAGGGCAGTATTATAATACTGTAGTTATATTCTTGTAAATAGAGGGCATTATTATTAGTAATATAGTATACAATACAAACCATTAGAAAATGTGGTGTTAAACAGGCAGGATATGCTCAAACCCATATGCAGTTGTGCATGTATATAGGGGAGCATATCCTGCACCTGTTAGGCCCTGGGCCATATCAGCCAGTCTCGGGTGGGGCTCACAGGCACCTCCCACCTTCCACTGCAAGCATGGCTACATGCTGGAGGTTACTAGTAAGCTGTCTGTGAGTCAGGCCTTATGCTCCCATAATTTGCGCACTGGCAAAATGCGGAACGGAATTGCGGACGTATGAATGGAGTCTAAATGTGAACAGTGTAAAGACTAAGACCTGGAGCATCTTTCTGGTCCCGTCGTTTGGAGAGAAATGATGGTGTGGGGATTCAGTTCAGGAACATGGACATAGAAATGGAGAGGGTCCTGGAGATCTCCTCAGGCCGCTGCCTGATGCTGGACTTTATACTGAACACTGGGTATTATAGAGCCATTAATATTAATGTTCCTCAAACTAGAAAGGAGAGGAGGGACTTGTTCCAAAAGATGAAGCCATATTGTTTTGCATCCATGGGGTTTAAAATGTGCGTGGATTTTATGATGAGAATAATGTGGTCCATCAGGCTCATTTAGTGTACCTTTATGATTCACATTGCACCAGAAGAGCTTACACTTATCAAAAGGGAGGTATTTCCTTGTTCTTTGTAGTAGCGAATTGATTTAACCTGAAATAGTGTACAAAAACAAACAAAAATCATACTTACTCCTCCATTTGCTTGTGACGGGCCGTCGGCCAGCATGACAATGTAATCTTGGGCCGCTCGAGATTTCCTCTCAGCCTGCTACAATATGTCTTTAGTTTGGATCCTTTCTTGAGAGAATTGCAAAATAGTACAGATTTTTAGGGGTTGATATGTCATCTTCAGGAAAGAGTGGAACCTGCATCTATGCAGATGATGTGATGCTTCTGGTGTCTTCTAGAGAAGACTGTGTAGCACTAGAAAAGGAAATAACAGCTTTCTCTAAAGTATCTAATTCAGCAGTGAATATGGTAAAGAGCAAGGCCCTGTGGCTGGGAAATGACAGCCATGTATTCTCTGTGCCCTTCAGGACAGTTCAGGATCAGATTAAGATTCTGGGAGTTGTGTTTGGGGCAGTAGATGAAGGGAAGGTGAACTTGGAAGAGAAGCTTTCTGTGTGCGAGCAGAGGGTGCATAGCTGTAATGTGCTTGGTTCACCAGCAGGTGGCAGCAAGTATTGCAGAGCTATTTTAGATAGAATGGAAGCTTCCATGCTAACCCCCCTCTGTAAAGAAGTGGGCTAGTCCTACTTCCTGCAGGAACGTTGGGGACCAGTTAGAGTTAGTCTAGCTTATCCCCTGCTAGGGAACAGGTGTGCAGGGACACGTCTCGGCTGTATGTGCCCGAGCCAGCCAGAGCACATTCATCTCTGATGACCATGGAGTCCAAAGCTTAGAGCCTCAGGAGCCAGGAGGAAAGTTCCCTGGCCTAATCTAGGGACAGACCATACAGAGAGAAAGTGCAGCATCAAGAAGAAAGCAAAGATTCTATTTAAGCCTGTCAGTACAGTAGGGCCAGAGAGAAACAGATGTAGCACAGTCGAGTTTGCCTGCCAGTTTTAATGCTAAAGACTGCTGGGACCAAGACCACGCTTAAAGATTGTTTCCGATGAACGCATATTTAAGTAAAGCTGCTGTTCAACTATATACAAGATGTGGACTCAATCTTTCTTTTTAATTCGTCAATTAGTCCCCCTATCTATTGCTTCGGAGCCAAAGCCTGGGGTCCAGCCATATCCAGATAGGAGCACCATGACCCACATTAAAAGACATTTTAGGCCGCACTATACCACTCGGCAATTCCTACACCTGGGTCGCGTCCTAGAGGGCCCTAGGGGGAGGCGCCCGTTATACTTTTCCTGTATATCTCTGTGGTGTTTCCAGTACCAGATAGTTTGCGCCCCAGACTGACCAATGTCTTTTTCCCCTTCTTGTGGGGTAGCAGGGTGAGCGTAGTCAGGGGGTACATTGCCTATCTATCCCATAGGCCAGGTGGAGTCTCCATGTCCTGTACAGACCTATTCTTTAACTTGATGTTTTTGATGAGACATTTCTTATTTTGTAAGATTTCAGAGTTGAAACCATGATGCTGTCTGTTCAAGAGCCAGATCCAGCAATTTGTGTCTGTGTGGTTGGTACGTGAGCCCATTAAGAGCATCTCAGAGAGCATTAAAAACAATAGGGCACATTTATTAAGACTGGAGTTTTAGATGCCGGTCTTAATAAACTCTATACCTGTCGGTAGATCCGCCAGAGTTATGAAGAAGCATTGGCCTTTACATAGCTTCGGCGGGTCCACCTCGGCTTTTAAATGTAAGACAGCTTCCTAGCTTTGCGCTGCAATCTGCACCAGAAATACACCTAACTTAGGCATTTTCTGTTTGATAAATGATCCCCAATGTGTCTCGGTATGGAGTTGATAGGATTAGTAAGATCATTAGGTGTAGGAACCTTTACGATGAGGTCAGACTATTAAGTAGGAAGGTGATCTATGACAACCTACGGAAATCTCAGTTCAGTGTCCAGATACAGCTGAGGAATGCCCCGACTCTAGATGTGAGGTATCACAATAGAAAAAATAAGTCTTTTGCAGCGCTTACCTATCTCCGGTTTTCAAATGCACGGATATTGCCTGGACTCGGCTACGGATATATTTCCAAAGAAGGGGAAATCCAGCTTCTAAAAATCAGATCCTTTATTCCAAAAATAAAGGATCTGATTTTTAGAAACTGGATTTCCCCTTCTTTAGATGTGAGGTAGGCTGAAAAAATCTTACAAGATCTTAGGTTGCCTCCTCACATGGGGGATGTGACGTGGCTACAATTTCATTGAAAGATGTATGTCAGAGGTATGGAAGGTCATGTCCCTGGTCCTGCATTTACCACATCTTATAGGACAGCCATACCATCAGTTAATATTTGGAGACATTCCGCCGCAGTTCTTTGTATGTGATAAATGTGGTGACCATGTACCATCTATGTTGTACGCGATGCTGTCTTGTAATTCATAAAGAAATCATCTCTAGTAATACCGTCAAGCATAACATTATAGAAAGTCTGAACGCAGTATACAAGAAAGACATGCAAAATAATGCATCCATGTACCATGTACTGTGTGTTTTTTTTTCTGATGTCATTAATTGGTGTAACCATGTTTTTTTTTAATCTTAATTCTTTACTGTGATTTTATTGTGAAACTATTGTAACATTTTGTTGCAAGTTTTAAATAAAAGATCATTATAGAAGGGTAGTATTATAGGAGTTATTTTTATAGTAGTTATGTTTTTGGCCACATACAATAAATTAATTTAAAGTGGGATTGTAGAAGTACATGAACCAATTCAAAAGAACGGATGGCCTCTTTTTGGCAGCAGGAGGGGGCATACAAAACAGGGTACTACTACTGTGATGTCGATAAGCCTTGGACAAGTCATGTCGATTTGAGACAACCCCTTTAATATTTTATCAGCATATTTCTAAGGAGGACACGCTCTGTTGTTGGAGGTTTTAATCCCATGTAGATGAGTATCACTTAGTAAATGCAGGATGTATCATGTCAGATATACATTAACTTACGAGCTGCTCTTACACTGCCTGTTGCTATTTAAATGTCAAAACACAGGCTGGAAAAGGTCAAGTATTGTGAAGCCTGACACTGTAATGTGGAAGGATGATGAATGGAAGGAGAAAACTATGTTATGTGCTTACTTTTTGTCTTTGTTCTTGGCTGTGCTTTGTGTCTGAGAACTGTGCTTCTTTGTTAGCTTTTTTTATGTTATTTGGGATATAAAGTCTTATAAAATTCATGTATTACCACCTGTAGTCACTGCAAGCAGGACACATTGATTAGTGCTTACCAAGTAGCTCTTCTTCGAATGTACATTCAATCTGCCAGTAAGTGGATGACTCTTAGCTAGCGGCTGAAAAAGTCAAAAACACAATTGATGTGTTGAGTTCCATGGAGGAGGAGACATTGACAAATATTGTCAACAAAAATGTTAATTTTAAACCAAGAGTTTGTTCATACCACTCCACATTTTAATTCCTTGAAAACTAGTAAGATGGCATGACTCTGAGATTGGACCCCTGCACTTATTCGCGGGTATTGAAGTATTTGTGGTAAAGAGGAGCTTTGGCAAGTCAAAAACATTCATGTAGAAGAGCACTGACCTTACAGGGAATTTTCATCCGGGAAGACTAAAATGTGGACACTCAGGCTGTCACTCTTACGGAGGACTTTGGCATGGTTAAGGGGACATCATGGATGTCTATATTAAACCAGTGTCATGGCTTGATTTTATAATTATATTTCTATAGAACAGCATACAGAATAAACACAGACTACACATCTGGCTATACTATGTATCTACCCTATATGCCGGCCCTGGCTGAGTATGACGTGTGGCATCCAGTGGAGTCAAGGGCGATAAATAAGGTGGCAGGTTAACCACTAACCACCACTGGACTACACATTGTTAAATATAGGTTTTCAGCTTTCAGGCAGTTAAATGTCTATGAGAGCCATTCTTCCATTATAAACCTTGGTGCTGAAGGGACAGCTGCCAATAAATGGAACATCAAGTTTCGATATGAAAATTAATAAAGTTTTACTTGCCTCCTACTTTCATTCTGGTAATTGGTGTTTGTAAATTTTAATCGCTTCCTTTTCTCCTTCATCTTCTCCATTAATGTTAAAACAATAGATGAGAAGACAATCTGCAAACTTAAGTAGCTCTTCTTCGAATGTACATTCAATCTGCCAGTAAGTGGATGACTCTTAGCCAGCGGCTGAAAAAGTCAAAAACACAAACTCTCCTGGGGTCAATGTCATCCCCCTGCAGAAATGAGATGACAACCAGGCTGGGAACTAGGCGAGGAGAAAAGACTTAAGGAGCTGGAAGTTTGACTGATTTGAAAATCAAAAACCTGATTTAAAATTTAAAACCAATTTCGAACTTTACAGTCAATTAAGATAAAATGTGCAGGGAGATTACAATTTCTAATACACTCTTCAAGTTCTGAAAATGAATTACAAAACTGTATGCTGGCATAATAGAAAGCAGTGATGAAGTGGTCCCTGCTAGAAGATATTTTGCTTCCCCTTCCTTCTAAGCCATGCAGACTGGTGGGGAGAGCAAATAACTATCTGGAGAAAAGGGAAATGGTTGAAGGATGTTTAACCCCAATGGACATTGAAAGTGTACTAGCTGATGGGACTAAAATAACGGCCAGTCTCTTCATCATTACAACTTTCAATTGATATTAGGATCTATCAGCTTTAGAATATGGAAACTAAGAATTTGATTTCTTAAAGGGATTGTCCTGTTTCATGATATTAAAACAGGACCTTAGGATATTGAGGCTTGGGATAGGTCAATATTATATCGGTGGGGACCCACACCCCATACCCCTGCCACTCAGCTATTTGAAGAGATCATGACATTTGCTTGAGCGCTGAACTCTCTTCAGTATTTCCCTTCATGCCATCTTTGTAGCAGCAGTGCAGTGTAATTATAGCTTCCTCTCCCATTCAAGTGAATGGAATGAACAGCTGCAATTGGCCTGCACCACTTCTACCATGTAGATGACGTGCAGGTAAACACAAGTGGCCTCTTTAAACAGTTGATTGAGGGGATCCCGAGCGTCAAACCCCCATGGATCTGAGTCATCAATATCATGAAACCGGAAAATCCCTTTAAGCAAAGTCAGAACCTTTAAGGAGGATCTCCACCTTTAATTTTTATACAATAAGGAAATTAAGAAAATTAATTGCTTAAGTAATGCCTATCTGTTATCATCTCCTCTACCCTCAGGTCTAAAGTATAATAATACTGCTTCCTATGTACAAGAATATAACTACAACAATACTGCCCCCTGTACAAAAATATAACTTCTATAATACTGCCCCTATGTATAAGAATATAACTACTATAATACTGATCCCTATGTACAGGAATATAACTACGGTAATACTCCCCCTATGTACAAGAATATAACTACTGTAATACTGCCCCTACTGTATGTACAAGAATATAACTGCTATATTATTGATCCCTATGTACAAGAATATAACTATTATAACACTACCCCTATGTACAAGAATATAACTACTATAATACTGTCCCCATGTGCAAACATATAACTACTATAATACTGCCCCTATGTACAAGAATATAACTACTATAATACTGCCTCTATGTACAAGAAAATGACTAGTATAATATCACCCATATGTACAAGAATATATATATATATATATATATATATATTATATACATATATATCCACTCTTGTGGATTTCTTCCGTTTATACCTACACCCGTGATCAAGGGTTTAACACAGACACCCGCCGCACAATTGAAGGAGTGCTGCCCCATTTCCACATTAAGATATATATAGCATGGTGTGCTCTCAATTCACTTCTATCGAAGTTCCAAAAAGAGGCAAGAGAGCATGCTCAGCTATTTCTGGGAGTCCCATAAAAGTGAATAGAGAGTGCACCGTGCAAGTGTGGCCATCTCTCAATTTCCCTCAATGGGCTTTCTGAAAATAGCTCAGCTAAAGTGCACCCTCATTTTGGGGCCACCAAAATGCAGGATGGGCCAACCTTTTTAAGTAGGCAGGGATTCTGATACTACTCATACCACCAAATGGTAGCGAAGTCCAGAACAGGTATATAAGTGTTACCTATGACTGGCCTGTATTTCTCTGCACTCTCCCTTGTAAGTGGCCGTTTTGCAGTCAAAAGGCTGGTTCCCTTTGCTAGCTGTTTTTCACAGTTCAGAGCAGCTACTACCTGCTTACTTCAGACTACTAGGAGCTTCTGGAAGACTTGGGGTGCAGACAGCGTGCCTTTAGCAACTGCCTAGCAAGTGAGATAGGGGCTGGATAATTAACCCCATGCTCCCTATACTTCCCTATATACATCCTTGGGGATACAGAATACCCAAATATAGAGATATTAAAATAATCCCCTTAAGCATTGGAGCACTGTGCTAGCACTGAGACACTGCACTTATCAGAAATATTTTGGGGCTGTATGTAACAGTAAATATTTATTTATTTTTATAAAAGCTACTTTGTTTGTGCCTTTTGTCAGGTTATAATTGCTACTGTGCCCCACATCTACTCTCACAATTTATGCAGTGTTCTCCCTAATGGCTCCGCTCTCTGTTTTCCAATTCAGGGACGCAAACAAACAAATGTAATCCAAATTGTAATTCACTAAGTCGCTGTTTCATAAATTTACATGTATTAAGTAATGATAAGTTACAGTCAGAAGCTGACTACAAACCACACATAAACGCGCAATAAAGTATGCAGTAGAAGTAAGTAGAAATAATTATTATAAGGCCAGTTTAAAGGGGTTATTTGTTTTTTAAGAGGAAACTGGACAACTCATGTGATGTCAGGTAAGAAATCATTTAATGTTTATTACAGGTCGATCCCATGAGATTTTCCATCATATCTCTCTTATCTATCTCTTCTATCTATCTATCTATCTATCTATCTATCTATCTATCTATCTATCTATCATCTATCTATCTGTCTGTATGTCTATCTATCTATCTATCTATCTACAGTATCTATCTATCTATCTATCTATCTATCTATCTATCTACCATGCAAGTTTATCTCAACATACAGTAGAAGTTCTGTATTTTGGAAAAACACGTTTATTAGAAGGCTCCCTAAAGAAAAGCAGATTACACTGTTTCCTACTGCTGTGACCCCCCAGTTATTACCTATAAACTGTGGAGAACCTTGCTGCAAGTGTTCAATTTTCCTGCAGCGCTACCACAGGTGAAATGAAGCATTGCACCATATTGTTCTCCGTGTCATGTATGGACATGATGGCTGGACAGAAAGAGACAATTTGTAGCCCCTCTTTTCTCTTAATGATAGAGGAGGGTCTTGAAAAAGGATTTTGAAAACCACACTTCAAAAACAAGAGCGTTTATCTGTATTTTCTTATTACCCTTGCCACTATATGATCATTCATTCCCATCAGGTCTGCAACGCTCAAAGAATTATTTGCACACAAATTCTCCAATAAAATACAGATTGTAATTTGGTTTTATGAATTATTTGCATAATGGAAACGAATAATTACATCCGCAAACAGACATAATGTGAATGTAATTGTACGGGATATTGTAATGTAGGTAATAATGAAGGCACAGTTCTCTAGGACAGGAGTTCTGTGCTAGGATCGGAGCCTCTTAAATCGGTTAAGAACCTGTGGTGCAGATTATTATTAGCTCATTTTAATTGCACCGTGCCATGGACGTAATCTCATTTATTTATTATTTTAAAATTGCAATTATGAAACTTTCCTCATTGTATAAGTTTTCAATATTACCAGTGAATTATGCAAAATAGTCTTCAACCCCAGGGCAAGATAATTGGCATTATTAATGTTGCCAATTTAAAGGAGTTTGCCACAAATTCTAATTAGAAATGAACACCCTGCTTGTAATAATCATCCCCTGGAAGAGGATCTGTGCCCAACGCTAATGTCCAAATCTCATAAAGTTCTGTGCTAAATATTCATTATCATACAAATGAAGAAGCTCTGTCATAGGGAAGTCCCCTTTAAATCAGGCCATCTATTTGAACCCTCTCAAACCCCCTTCCCTCCATCCATCCCCCTCAATGGAAGTTTTTATGAAAGATTTCAGTGACCCCCCACCCCCCTTAGTGATCTGCTGTAACTTATAGAGTAAATTGTTAGCAAGTGTTGTTAGTTCCTAAGGGCCTATTAGACCACATGATTATGACTCAGCATTCATAGGAAGGCTCGTTCATGATAATTGGCTTGTATAATCAATCAGCCGATGAAGGAGCAAACGTTCGTTCATTGGCTGCTGGGCATCTTTCGACAGGAGGAAAGATGCTTGATTATGGGCAGCCCATGTCTCTGTGTAATCAGGGAGGTGCTGCTTCCCACATTCGGTTTGCATCAGCCTGTGTAATCAGGCCAGTACAAACGAGTGCCGATTAGTGATGATCGAGCACCAAAGTATTCGGGTGTTCAGGTGTTTTGCCCCAACACATTGCTCTGCCGAGCACAAGTGTATAATGGAAGTCAATGGAAGATAACCAGGCACCCCCTGCTCTGAATAGGGGAGGGTGCCGGGTCCGTTCGAAAAAGTCAGAAAGTGACAGAAACACCACCAAAATAGTTCGGGAACAGCAAGGGGATGATGTCTGGATGCATTTTGGACTCCCAGGTCGCTACTGGGAACCATGTTGTTCGAGTTGTACGCCACTTTTACCGACTGACAAAAATATGCAAACCCCCCCCCCCCCAAAAAAAAAAAAATCTATTTCACAGGAAAAATAAGTGAAAGGGCTGCCAAAAATTACAAGGAACCGGCACTACAATACACCCTTTATTACACATAAAGGAGGGCATCATATACATCCTTGAAAAATTATGATTGGTGGCCTGCTAGTGACCCTTAAAAACATTTGGAGCAAGGGCCTGCTGGTGACCCTCTAAAACATTAGGGGCGAGGGCCTGCTGCTGAGCTGACCCTCTAAAACATTATATGCAAGTGCATGCTGTTCAGCTAACGCTCTAAAACATTATATGCGAGTGCATGCTGTACAGCTGACGTTCTAAAATATTATATGCAAGTGCATGCTGTTCAGCAGACCCTATAAAAAAAGTTGAGTTGAGGGCCTGCAGTTGAGCTGACCATATAAAAAAATTTGAGTTGAGGGCCTGCAGTTGAGCTAACCCTATAAAAAAATTAAAGTGGAGGGAATATATACCATCTGCATGAGGAGGAGGAGGAGGAGAAAACAAGATTCAACCATATACTCTTTTTTGTGGTGGAAAAGGTGGATGGGAATACACTACAGTAGATTGAGTACATTATAAATGATAGATTGAAATTGCCTTTATGTTCATCATTAGCTCAGCTCTCTTCTGGTGGAGTTGAGAAATCAGGGGCAATCCAGGCATTGTTCATTTTTATCTGAGAGTCAACCTGTCAGCATTTCCAGTGGACAAGCGAAAACGCTTATCTGATATAATGCCACCAGCAGCACTAAATACACGCTCAGACAAAATGCTGGTGGCAGGGCAGGCCAGCACCTCCAAGGCGTAGAGAGCAAGTTTGTGCCACGTGTCCAGCTTGGACACCCAGTAGTTGTAAGGCACTGAGGGATCATTTAGGACGCTGACACGGTCTGCTATTTATTCCTTCACCATTTTCCAAAACTTTTCCCACCTTGTACCACTAGGCCACGCTTCAAGGTGAGGTTTCTGGCGGGTGTCATGAAAATATCCCATGACTTGGAGAGTGTTGCCCTGCCTTTGTTGGAACTGCTGTCTCCCTTCCTCGGTTACCAAAGGAAGTATGGACTGCCGGCCACGTTGTCAGAAGGAAAATTTTGGAGCAATCTCTCAACAAGTACCTTCTAGTATTGCACCATTTTATTCATCCTCTCCACCACAGGAATTAGAGATAAAAAGTTCTCTTTGTAGTGGGGGTCGAGAAGGGTGAACACGCAGTAATCCGTGTAAATTAAAATGCGTATAACGCGAGCGTCGCGGGAAAGGCAGCCTTACATGAAGTCAGCCATGTGTGCCAGAGTACCAACAGGCAAGAGGTCATGTCGATATCAGGATGACTTTCCATCTCCTCATCTTCCTCCTCCTCTTCTGCCCATTCATGCTGAACAGATGGAAATAAAGTTCCATGGGTACTACCCTCTGTAGCAGAGGCAACTGTCTCCAGCTCCTCCTCCTCATCCTCCTCTTCATGGTCCAATTCGAGAAGACGAACTGTGGGTGGTCTGGCTATCACCCTTTGTAATGTCCTACCACATTTCCTCGTCTGCCACATTCAGAGTGTCCTCCTTAAAGGGGTTCTACACTTTAACAATTTTCTGTTTCATTCACTCTCCCCTGCCATGCCCTGCAACCTACTAATTTACATGCCGTTCCGATCTCATCTCTGACCACCGATTTAGAGAGCGGTCACGTGACCTTCCTCATCCAGGAAGTATTTCTGTAGCTGACGTCACGACTAGCTATCCCGGCATGCCTCTCCCCAAGGCAGTGGATACAAGTCGTGACGTTACGAAGCGGTGGGAGGGCCGGACTTCTGGATTGATAGCGCAAAGCGCACACAGGAGCCTTCTGCGCCTGCGCTCTCTTTTTACTCTCCATCGGGCGTTCTGCATGTTTTCTGACACGGCACACTCTGGTTTCAGAAGAAGGGTGGGCGGAGTCCACTGTCTCTGAAGCTGTGTGGGAGGAAACAGGAAGAAACAGCCCAGGGTGGAGTGGCTGAGGCTTCACTAATAGAAATGGTGTAGTGGGCGTGTACAAACTGGCTTGAACTGGAGGCGCACATGTAACGGTCAGCAGAGGAAGAGACCGTAGAGCAGGATTCAAGTACAGTGCAGCAGACAAGGAGGCTGAAGCAGAAACCGGCTTTATTAAAAGAGAACTCTAACTGCTGGAAAATCAGATTAACAGTATGAACAGCTTGAGAATTCACAATAATGATAATGGAAACTTGCATAAAGACACAAATGAATCGCAAATACAAGTACAAAAATGGCAGGCTACTCTCTTCTAGATATTCCTATCTGTCCCCGCTACCCGGGGTGCACTTCTACTGTGCACTAGCTAAATCCTGTTCCCCTATGTCCTAACTCAGATTAGCATCAGTGTACTCACAGTTCTATGTCCAGCATATGCAGGCAGATACAGTCTGGGTCCTGATCTGGTTGCTTGCTTGCTTGCTTGGCTCAGCGTGGTCTTCTCCTTTGTGTTAGGTCGCAGGTCAGACATCCCTGTGGCTCAGCTCTAGCAGGGGTGATGCTGCAAGCCTCACTTTGTAGTCTATGTAGCTCTGGCCAGGGATAGTCAGCAGCTCAGGACATATCATCAGGCAGGGCCTGAGTTCACTCACAAGCCCCTCTGGTAATCGCTTCACACTGCAGCAGTCTCTCTTCTTTACCAGGAAACACTAGCTCAGTCAGGGAGCAAACACACTCTCAAGTCCCAGATAGTGTGTCACAGCAGGCAGGGAGAAATCACTCCAATCTTCCCTGTGGATCTCCCTCTCAGTGGACAGAGTCCTTCTTTCTGTGTACCCAGACACCTTCAGCCCAGGCTCTCTGCTCAGCCCAGGAACTTCTTCTTCTTTTTCTTCCCCTCGGGAAAACAACACCTTTCTCTGTCTTAATCAGCCACAGTGGCCTCTGGTGGTTGGAGGGAAACATGACAGTCTGCATATATATTAGTGCTGGAAATGCTGCTGGATGATCAGGGCTGCCTCTTACACACAGAACTATGGGAATTGTTTTGGTCTAAGCTAATCACTCCCACTACCAGGAACTTCAGGGCTGTAAACAACAGCATTTACTGGGAGCATGAAGTATGATTGTGGAAAAAAAATTGCTTGGCAGTTACAAGGTTAGAGCCCATAGCAGATTATATGATCTTTAGATGATGTTTTAAGATTTTCTGTGTTCCCACAGAACCCCTTTAATTGTGAGCAACGATCGTTTAAGTAGACACAGCAGTGGGATGGTTATGCTGATAATAGTGTTATCGTCACTAACCATCTGTGTGGATTCATTAAACCTTTTTAAAACCTCACAAAGGTCTGACATCAATGCCAACTCCTTGCTTGTGAATAGTGGCAGTTGACTTGAAAGGCGACGACTATGTTGCAGCTGGTATTCCATAACTGCCCTGCTGCTCACAAATCCTGGCCAACATGTAGAAAGTAGAGTTTTAGTGCGTGCTCACGTCGCAAACAGTCAGTGAGCTGGAAACCGCAAGCGCTGCTGGAGCGTTGACAGACCGGCTGAAGCTGTGGACGACTTGCGGAAATGGGCACACACGCGGCGCACCTTCACTAGTAGCTCTTGCAAATTGGGGTAGGTTTTGATAAACCACTGAACCACTAAGTTTAAGATGTGGGCTAGGCATGGGATGTGTGTCAGGTTGTCGAGCTCCAAAGCCGCAACCAAGTTACGGCCATTGTCAGAAACAACCATGCCTGGTTGTAGGTTGAGTGGCGAGAGACACAGCTCGGTCTGGTCCCTTATACCCTGCCACAGCTCTGCGGCGGTATGCTGTTTTTCCCCTAAGTAGATCAGCTTCAGCACGGCCTGTTGACGCTTACCCACAACAGTGCTACACTGCTTCCAGCTATCGACTGATGGCTGACTGCTGCTGGAGGTGGAAGTGAAGGAGGAGGCAGCGGAGGAGGAGAAGTGGGGGTTAGAGCCAGTAACATAGCTGCTGGCGGAGACCCTGATGGATGTAGGGCTCACAATCCTGGGCGTGGGTAGCACCTGTGCCATCGCAGGGTACGACTCACTCCCGGCCTCCACAACATTCAACCAATGTGTGGTCAGGAAAATGTAGTGTCCCTGGCCACCAGCATTTGTCCATGTGTCCGTGGTGAAGTGGACCTTCCAAGTAATTGCGTTGGCCAGGGCACGGGTGATGTTCTGGGACACATGCTGGTGTAAGGCAGGCACGGCACACCATGAAAAAGGAGGAGGCAGTGGTGTGACCCGCAGACCCAGATTGTTGACCCAGGCGTTCGGTCCACTTATTAGGGTGCTTGGATGCCATGTGGTGGTGAGGTTGCTAGTGTTCACGCCCCGGCTCACTTTGGTATGGCACAGGTTGCAAACGACCACTCTTTTGTCATCTGCACTTTCCTCAAAAAAGCGCCATACTGCGGAACACCTACCCCTTTGCAAGGTCGATTTACGCATGGGGGTGCTCGGTGTAACAGTTGCGGGCCTCTTTGGTGTGGGCTGACTTCTCCATTTTGCAACCGTACTGCATCTTCCAGATTGTTGCGGTGCTGCAGATCCCTCCCCCTCTGTACTGCTGTCCTTGCTCGGCTTTTCACCTTCCCATGTTGGGTCAGTGACCTCATCGTCCACCACCTTCTCTTCCACTTCCTCACTCTGCTCATCCTCCGGACTTGACCTAACCACAACCTCAGTGATTGACAACTGTGTCTCATCATCATTCACCTCGTGAATGAATGATTGCCGTTCACCACCGTCATCTTCTTGAGACTGTGAAGGCTCAAGAGGTTGGGAATCGGGGAACAATATCTCAGGTCCCTCTTCAAGCATGCTGGGCGCTAGGGCCAAATCTAATAGTGCGCTGGAAAGAGCTCCTCAGAATATCCAAGTGTGGGATCACTCATTTGGCAAGCCTCTCCATGGTAGGAGGAAGGATGTTCAGAGCGAGGATTCGGTTGAAAAAGCGAAAAAGAAAGTGACTCCTAAAATATTATTTATTAGTATTAGTTAAAATTGTTACCCATCTAATATACAAAAACTCCCTATAAATACAGGAGGGAGGGTGATACTGGGCGGCTACTGTGTAAGCACGGGTGCAGGGTAGTGTGAGGAGCTAGCCCTAATGCTCACCCTGTCTTGTCTCAGCCCGAGGGCAACCCCTGGTGGTGGGGACCCCCCGTCCTCGTGCCTAGCCTACTTGTCCTGTATTAGACCCTAATTCCTCCGATAGTCATATACCCTCTTAGTATTACCAACAAATCCCTAGACCCCGACGCGTTTCCCCCAACTCGGGTTCATCAGGCGGTTTCACACTTCGTAATTGTTGGAAATAGTATACATCCCAGATCCTGTTCTAAAGATATGGAACCTTGGAGCCGACGGTGGTGGTCAGATAAATGGCACCCACAACAGCGTCCCTCTGCGTTTGGATATCCAGGATGGAGGTGACCGGTATGCACCGATGGAGGATTCGGTTGACCAGACTTTTGGCTACAGAGACTGGACGAGAGGGTGGTGCTTAACCGACTGGACAGTGTTGTCCTGCGCTGCCCAGCTAAATTGGACATGAAGCTGGGTACGGTGGATGTTTTTTTTTTCTAGTACACTGACAGCAGGCACAGTTTCATTGCGCCTAGGGCCCCGGCCTCTGCTTGTACCATCAGCATCACGCCCACTTCCCCGTCCGTTAGTGCTCGCCTTCTTCGTATTAATGGTTTTGTCACTAGATGTGGCACAGATTGTTTTACTGTCCGCTAAAGACACAGTTTTTGGATGCAGGACAGTATATGTCACAGAAACCCAAAGAATATGGACACTATATTAGGCCCAGATTATTGGAATTTGCAATACAGACACTGTTTTCTGATGTAATACAGTATTGGTTACAGAACACAACAGATTATGGATACTATATTAGGCCCAGATTATTGGAATTTGTAATACAGACACCGTTTGCAGATGTAGTACAGTATTGGTTACTGAACACCACAGATTATGGACACTATACCAGATTATTGGAATTTGTAATACAGACACTGTTTGCAGATGTAGTTCAGTATTTTTTACACAAAGCCACACACTATGGACACTAGATGTGGCCCAGATTATTAAAGGCACAGTCTGCGGATGATGTACAGTATATGTCACTAATAGGTATAAAATAAAAATATCTTTCTGCTGTCAAACACACACAGTAGTCCTTAAAAGGACTTTGGGGTCTCCGAAGCACTGTCCCTGAGACTGCAGGAGGTAAACAGATCGCTGCTCCAAAACACACACACACACAGTAGTCCTTAAAAGGACTTTTGGGTCTTGGAAAAGCTTTCTCAGAATAAAAACTGTGAAATTCGCTCCCTACTCTGTCTTTCCCTTCCTACGCTCTGCTCTCCTTGTCTACATCCGAGCTATATAGCACCCGATGACGTGTTCCGGCCATCCAATCACTGTAATGCCAGCTGCCAACACTGGCATTACAGGGAGGGCAGTACTTACCTGCACTTTTATTGGCTGCTTAAAACCTTCAAAACGTGCGGGGTCAGAGACTCGAGCATTGCGCTCAAGCACATGCGGTACTTGGTCTAGTACTGCCATGTGCCGAGCATAGCGATGGTCGAGCCCAACAGATATTCGGCCGAGCATGCTCGCTTATCCCTAGTGCCGATGGATGTTTTATCATTCATCAGTGCTGCCCATAGATCGGGCAGTGTAATATCAAACAGAGCAGAAGATCTTATATGGTGTATTCTCAGCTGTGTGTAGGATCCTAACTCATGAATGGCAGAACACTGAGGAGACCTGTGACAGCTGGTTAGCACACTTCTGTGAAGTAACCCGTTCTGCTGTAAGATAAGGACGGGTTTTACATGTACTAATAGGGCAGCGGCCATTTTATTTCCCCTGATAATTACCCCCTCGAGAAAACAAGCCATTCTAAATAATAAATGTTATGTGGGAATGTGGTTATTTTAAAATAATATTTAGATATATTCAGTAATGTTATTTTATTAACCCCTTTAAGCATCACCATGTTTCCTCATCACTTTTGAAAAGTGATGAGAATTGCAAAAAATCACAAATTATGCCTCAGATATGGCATGTGCCATAATTAGACTTTTTTAATTACTTTAGTAAGTCTGACCCACTATTTGTAACAGCTTTCCATTTTGGCTTTTAGTTGATGGTCCTAAACACAGTCCACCTCTGTTCAAGGGATTGTCCCACTATAACCCATGTCCACATGTTCTCTTAGGGCACAGAGACATTATAGGGTGCATAGACTGAGATTCTGACTTACCTGCTCCTAGCTTCTTTAAGAGGTTATCCCAATGTAAAAGATGAAACTCAAACATCACATAATATACAACAATCTATTTTTAACAAAGCTAGAACCAGAACAAACTACATGGATCTAGAGAGCTGCATATTTACTGCTCCAATTGCTCTTCTAGATTCTCTTCAGTCTAGCAGCTCAGGGTGTGTCCTTTCTCAGGAGGCATGTCCTTCCTGCTGCATCTTTGGGGGTTATTTGCTTTCTGATGCAGCTCTCTCTCTTTAACTGCCACAGCTTCTAGAAGAAGATAAGACTGGTGGCAGTTTAAGGATACAACTGGGTATGTGCGACCACTTTAGCCAGAGAACTAATGAAAAGAAGAAACAGCAGGTGGCGATATATTTAATAATGCAGTAGATATACAAAAAGTTTCATTACATGCAATTACAAAAAACTATTAATATTTTTTATGCCACAATCCCCTTAAAGAAAATCTCCATTCAAAATTAACTAAATCAGCTTTCAGTGCAGTCGTCGATATAAGTCTCATCAACAACTGCATGGTGTGTGCATGATCTGCTTGTGTGGGCTCCTATTTTCTGAAATGTGTATGGACAACCTGACCGTGAAAACAGCTTATCCTACACATAACTGGTGTCGGTAACTGGTCCATGGCAACCTCATTGCAGGACTCTGGATACTGTACATACACATACCCAGATTTGCCATCTACTGCTAGCCTTTAGTGTCATATTTTAGATAAATTGTGCTTTATGTCCATTAACCTTAATGTATAGATAAACAGCGTGGAGGAAATTGGGCTGGGATCAGCAGCAGCCCCCTCCTGACGCTGAGCATACATCCTGTCATTAGCATGCAGCTATCAGTCATTACCGCAGGTGCTCAGCATACAATGTGAGGAAACGTTCCAGCTCCCATGGGTCTAGACATTTGTTTATATAATTTCACAAGACGTGAAGACAAATACATTTACACAGACTTTAATTTTGCTGTTTTTAACACCGTTATGATCAAGGTACAATGAGCAAAGGTGTTCAGCGGGAGATTTCATTTGTCTCAGCAGCTCAAATGATGAAAGCTAATGCTAGTCCTAGGCTTTCATTATGCCGCTGATCTCCACCTGCTCCAGAACTGCAACTCCCGGGATGCAGCTTCCAGGGGATACTGGGAGTTGTAGTTTTGCAACAGATAAAGAGAGAAATTAGACCATAGTACAGCACAATGCAGTGGTAGGATTTATTTCTCTGCTACATCTGCATTTATACAGATGCAGCAGAGCTGAGAGTGTCAATACAGCTGGATTTGTTATTGATCACGTCATGTGACATCTAGATGTTTTTCATGGAGGACTGAGGGTAAATCCAGTATGTCATTTTACCTATTGTCAAACATGGATAAACCAGTTTGACTTCATAAAAACACTCTCACACTCTTGTCCATGGACTGTGTGTAATATTGTAACCTATCATCAGTCAAGTAAATTGGGCTTAATTGTAATACCACACAAATCCTATGCACATGAGGGACACCATTTCTGCAGACATTTTTATGATCTCATCCATCCTTTTTAAATCATGGATCAATAGTTAGAGAGGGGATTGCTCACCCACGACCCCTTTTATTATGTGGAGATTATTATATGCTCTGTAGTGTAGAACACTATGTAGTCGGTCTTTGAATTGAATAGGTAGCAGGTAACGCCCCATTTCTCCTCCAGGAGAAACATGCCACTTCGATCAGCTTCGCTGGTAATAACAGCTGATCGCTGGGGGTCTTAGCTGCCAGACTCACAGTCTGCTTTGCTTTTGGGAAGGGGTTGTTCAGGATCAAACATCTTCATCCAAGACTTCCAACTTAGGCTTCATGCACATGGCTGAATAGTCACTTCTAGTGATGGGAGTGAAAAAAATGCAGATTGCACATGGAAGGTGTCCATATTTTGTGGATCCATGATGTGTGTACTAGAATATGGGCCCATGAGTGCCTTCACACGTGTCAGATTTTGTAGCAGAAAATTTCGATTTGGGGCTTTCAAAAATCCATGTGCTTCCCGCCAAAATAGCCCCATTCAAATGAACGGGACTGATTAGCAGTAGCAAAAGTTTCTGCAATAGGATCTGCTGTGTGTGACGTCAACCTTTATGGATTTCATCCTGTATAGGAGAAGCAATACATCTCTTTATCTTACTGATACATTGTATCAAATGGTGGCGTTTTGGATGCAAGGTAGATTCTTAGTTTCATGGATGCAAAAAAGCATGTTTGCCTTCCCTAACAGCAAGCAGAGATCTGTAAAATGGGGCAGAATTATAATATAAAGTATATTAGAAAGTTTGTTCATGCAGTAATAAAGTCATTTTTGATGGATCTTTTAGTAATAATTTAGCTGCAAAGTGCAATGCACACAAGTTGTGAAGGCACCCAGATCTCATTCATCTCCATGTCACATCTGATGTGCAGGTTAATTTATCAGGAACTAAAAGTCTTCAATGATCTGAGCAGATGATTCTTTATATGATTGTGTTTTAAGAACCAGATTAACTATTTGACCCGGCACCTGAGCACTCAGTCATGTCACTGTCACTTTAAATACCGACCTATGCAGCCCCTGGTGAGGACTCCTTTCCAGCACTGTGCAACTGGGCTTTAAAAATAGGTGCAGAAACAATGACCCCAGAAGACATATCATACATGACATACTTTACAATGGCGCAGATTTATCATAGACCTGCGGCAAATGCCGTACTATGATAATCAGTTTCACTGCCGGATATTAATGCCTAATTTATGACGAAGTGTACGCCTTCCAATAAAAGAATCAACTGGATCATCAGTAGTGTCTTTAGCCAGTGATGTCCTTTTTTCTGTAATGTTCCCCAAATGGATCTTACAACAAGCATAGAAGAAGGTTCTCAGGTGAGATGTGACTAAGGCCCCTTTCACACGAGTGAGTTTTCCGCGTGATTGCAATGCGTGATGTGAACGCATAGCATCCGCACTGAATCCTGACCCATTTATTTCAATAGGTCTGTGTACCTGAGCGTTTTTTTCACGCATCACTTGTGCATTTTGTGAAAATCGCAGCATGTTCTATATTCTGCGTTTTTCACGCAGCACTAGCCCGATAGAAGTGAACGGGGCTGCGTGAAAAACGCATTGCATCCGCAAGCAAGTGAGGGTGCGTTGCATTTTTTACTGATGGTTTCTAGGAGATTTTGTTTGTAAACCTTCAGTTTCTTATCACGCGCGTGAAAAATGCATCAAAACGCATTGCATCCGCGCGGAAAAAACTGAACAACTGAACTCAATCGCAGGCAAAACTGAATGGCTTTTCCTGGGAAATCGCACAGTTTTCACTGAACGCATCCGCAACGTATCCTAACCGGACACGAGCGTGTGAAAGAGGCCTAAAACTGAACAGTTTGGCCATTATGGAAAATGCTCTCTGTGGTGCAAACTCCACACTTACCATCACTATACTGACAGTGAAGCACAGTGATGGCAGCATCGTGATGTGGTGATGATTTTTATCAACAGGGACTGGAAAACTGGTCAGGATTGAAGAAAAGATGTATGACAGTAGAGACAAGGCAATTCTTAAGGTAAACCTGGTTCGGTCTCTTAGAGATTTGAGACTGGGATAGATATTCACCTTCTAGCAGGACAATGATCCTAAACATACTGATAAAGCTACACTGGAGTGGTTTACGGGGAAACATGTAAATGTCTTGGAATTGCTCAAAGCCCAGACCTCAATCCAATGGAGAATCTGTGGCATGACTTGAAGACTGTTGGACACCAATGCGACCCATATATTGTAACATGGAAAACACTGTGATAAACGCAGGCCTCCTCATGCTGAAGGACCTTTGATGATGTCACCATTAGGAGAAGTCAGACCAGTAAGAAGAGGACTACACAGTGGGTACTGTATTGTACTGTGCAGTGATGTTTATTGTAAGGTTGATACTCTATTTATGGGACCAAATGTGCCATTGCTATTTACTTCAATGGTCAAACAGTGACACACCAGGATTAAAAGGAGCTAACTATTAACCCCCTCTACCCATGACTATTAAAGTTAGCCTTTAACTTTGACCCTACATCTTATTACATTTCACATTAAATTAATAGAAAATGTTTATTTTCTAAATTCCTGTAGTCCAAACCTGGGGACATGGGGGCTTCTTATGGTCAGATGAGTCTCAAAGTCTGAAACATACAGTTATATATACAAATATTAATGTATGTGTAGACTGGAGATCATCTTCATCCAGAACAATGGGCTACAAGAATGCCACAGAAATATAACTCAAATCCCTGCTTTCACTGTGTCCTCATAAGTGCCAGCCATAATATTTCCTGTACAGTGACAGCCACAGCACCCAAATAGAAGTGACAGCCAAAGTTCCCTGTATTGTAAGGGTATTTTTTAAGCACTGATTGGTGTTGTCCCTTTAATCCTGTTTTCTTTAATTATTACCATTCTGAATAAGGATGTGCCTTGTAATATCGTACCCATCCCACCTTGTGCTGATAAGACCACATTCCTGAGTGATCTCAGAGACATGTGTGCTGCACATTAGAGGAGGGGACAAAAGGTTTTAACTCTATGGCACATATATATTCAGGGTACACTATTGAAGACTTCATTCTAGGTAGGATGTAAGTATTGATTTGTCTTATCTCTTGTACACCCCATATTGCATGGCCAGTGATGATTATTTACATTTTACTATTCTGTATGTGAGTTCTATATTTAATCCAACTTAGTAAATATATTTATTCACTTAACCTACATAAGTTTATTCATTGTCAAATCTTTTGAATTCCTGTTAAGTTACATGCCCCCACATGTGTTATACTTCAGGTACTGAGGACTGTAGAGGCCTCACTTTCTATGTGTTTCTAAATAATTAAAGTGACGTCACATGGGACTAGTAAATTCAGTGGTATCTGCACATGTAGGAAATCATAGTAACAGGCCGGTGCTTCGTTCTATGGAATACCATTAATGAACTACAGACCTGATCCGTATGTAAGGATCTGAAAGCAAAAGGTAAAACACTGGAACACCAACTGAGATTACTTTTTGGTGGTGACAAAGGACAGCTATAGAATATTCCATAACAGGACTGGGAGATACAGTTGGATATTGTAAGAATATACTATGGTCACCAGTTCTTCACCAGAGCCCACTGAAAGGCAGGATGGACTTGGCTGCCAGGGCCCCAAATTACGTCTGTGGAGTTAGGCAACAGAAAAATGGTGCAAGTTTGCAAGATGCGGAATGATCAGATGTGCAACGAGTATTCAACAAGCAAGATCAAAACCACAACATAGAGATAGACAAAAACATTAGTTAAGAGGTTAGTTAAATAACAAGCCACTGTCTGGATGCCAGGAGAATCTGAATAAACCAAAACAGCAAATAAGGGGATAATCCAGTAAACACGCCAAAGTCAGATAGAAGTAGTAGTGAGTGGTACTGCTCAGGAGCCAAGATACAAAAATAAAAATCACAAGCAAATTATTTTAAAGATCTCCAGTCAAAGTGCTTGTGCAGTGGAGTAATATTGATGACCTATTCTTAGGATAGGTTACTAATTGATACACCCTTGTCAATCAGCTGTTTAAAGGGGTTGTGGCACTCATGCGAGTATTGTTTCCTCTTCAAAGTATCCCTTCATGTATTCTCCTTTGCAGCAGCAGCGCATTACCACTGCTCCATTGCATTCAAGTGAGGCACCTGATTGGCTGAGTTTTCATCCTCACTGAAAGGTCAACCAGCTGGGACTTGGCCGCTTACCATAGCAACCCTCCAAGCATATCATGCATATTAACTTGGATGGGTAAATTCCTGACAGAGATTTGGAGAGAGATCAGCAGGTGATACTGGCGTATCTCAATTCCGAATTGGTCACTAACAGATCCTGGTCTTGTTTTAATGCTTAGACTGACAACTTTAAATCAAGATGTGGCTATACAGCATGAGATAGAGCCATTAATAGCAAGGCTGTATCCCATAACTACTTAGGTACTGAAGAGAAAATTACTGCTATGTAGTTGGTACAAATTAATGTACAGTAGCTGGTACAAATTAAACTTTGTGTCCAGCCTCCAGGGGGTAATACATGCAAGGTTGGTGGTTTAATAGACCGATGGCAACCCTAGGTTAAATATTTTGGATTTACTCCTGTAAATTCATCCACTCAGACTGCATTAATCCTGCCTGATACTAGAGTTAAAAATAAAATGCTCGTTTTAAAGGTCACCATCATCCTGATTTAGTAACTATGATGTGTGCTGGAACTTCTCTTCTGCACATGAAAAACATGTTAGTTATTTTTCATCGTTAGGAATTCTCATGTTTAAGAGATTAAGAACTATTAATTAGTGGTATGACATACAGAGAGCTAGCCTATGGGGATGGTCCATATTGCCCTGTGTCATTTTTCTAGGGATTACATAAGGCAGGATGTGTAAGAAACTGGGCACATACTGTCCAAGGACATCTCTCCCCATTTAGCTATGTATCATTGTGACATGCATTATTATAATTCATATTTGTGCTGTCTGGTCCATTTAGGACTTTCATCTATTAGTCAGAATGAGAGCATTACTGGAGGACTGAGCATGTCTATTACTAAATGAACAGCCAGTTTATTTAAATGAAAACAAAGGTCACATGGGCACAACGAAACTAATTGAATTCGATCAGAATTTTAGGAATAATTTGAATTGCCACGAATCTGAATTTCCTCGCACTTCATGGTAACAAATCATTTCTTTCCTAAAATGGTGGCTACATGCTGTGCAGTCAGCCAATCAGCAGATAGCCATCCCCTGTGATGTCACAGCCCTATAAAAGCCTCATCCCGCCCGGTCTCTGCCATTTTACTGTGAGCTGAGCATAGCGACAGATGTGCCAAGCACTAGGGACAGTAGTTAACAAAGCTTTTACTATAGAATATTGGATAGGGATAGTGCAGGGACAGTGTATGGAGATCGTAGAGAGAGTTTTTACACACTATAGGGAGAGCATAGGGAGACTGCAGAGACAGTGCAGGCTCGGTGTAATTGCCCTGTGCATCTTGCTTTTCTGCTGCGCCATTTAAGTCAGTTTTTCAAAGACTTACTGTGCATCAAACTCATTGTCAACAGGCAGTCTAATATATAGGCGCATTTACCTAGTTCACCTACTGCACCTTTAATAATTAATCTGTTCAGTTACATATAGACTTATTGTGCATCAGACTCATTGTCAACAGGCAGTTTAATATATAGGACTTATCTTCTAGTTTATCTGCTGCGCCATTCATACTTAATTTGTTACTGATTTAGTTACTGTACACTATGGCCAACAGACTGTTGCTTGGGCCGAGAAAAGGAACAGGCAATGGCAAAAATGTGTCTGTAGCCGGCACAAGTAGCAGCACAAGAAGGGTTGGTGGTAGCAGCAGCCGGAGCAACAGGCCAGGCCTGCCACCGTCATCCTCTGGTCATGTTTTGACCAACAATCCAGCTGTGCTAGAATGGTTGACTTGCTCTTCAACATTATCTGAGGTAACAATAGATACACACAGGCAGGAATCGATGGGTTCCTCTAATACCACACTTAGTTAGCATGGCCCGTGAACAACCTCTGTGTCCTCACTTGTCCTGCAACTGCCTCTTCATTGCTGCTCCTTCTGGTCAGGAAGTAATGCATGCTGCTGGCTCTGCTCCACTTTTCAGCGAGTACGAGCTTAGTTAGGACAGTCAGCAGCTACAGGTCAGCACAGACTTGGAGGAGAGGTCCAATGAGTCCTCCCTTAGGCCTGCAACTAGTGGTGATGACAGTAGGGTTGGAGCACCTGATATGAGAGGTCAGGGACGTGGCCATGAAACTGGTGAGGGTGACATAAGTGGATGATAATGAAGCTGATCGCACGTGGGAGTCGGATGAAGACGGGGCATCATCATCATCAGAGGATGAGGCTGGCAGCAGCCACCGAGACAGCAGCAGGGTAACAGCGTACCAATGAGACAGCTGGGTGGAAGCAGTGTGAGATCTGGAGCCAAATGTGCCTGGGGTAGACTGTCTGCTACTCAAGAGCCTACCTGTCAGGAACTAGCAGTGCAAGGCAACAGCAGGCAGTCAGCATGGAGTGGTGGGGATAAAATGCCATAGCTCAGTGGTGTGGGAAGTCACTGGAGGATGTTAGCGTGGTGGTATGCAGGATATATGGACAGTCAGGTGAAGTGCGGTCAGGGTGCTAAGGTTAGCACCATGGCCCTGCGTTTACACATGGAGCATCACCATAAAGTGGCCTGGGAAAACTGTGGCACTAATGTAGTGGTACAGCCTGACGCAGCAACCGCTGCATCTCCCAGCGGCAGCAACCCTTTTCCAGCAGTCAGGCCTCCACAACCTCAGCAAAAGTAAGCTGTTGTTCCCTCCCTTTGTCTATTGCTCCTGATGTTCCTCCTCTTTCTACTCCTCATCACGTGTTTCACCAGCAATAAATCATCGAGACGATGGCAATCAGACAACAGTATGTGTGTACTCATCCAAAGGCGCAGAAGCTGAATATGTACCTGACCAAGTTGCTGGTACAATAGTTCCTCCCCTTCCATATTTTAGACTCAGAACATTTCAGAGAACAGATGGCTTGTGCCAAGTCCCAAGCTGTGATTACTTCTCTAAAACAAGCTGTACCAGCCCTACATATGTATGTTGAGCAGAAGGTGGGCCAGTCCTTAAGCCTGTCGGTGTCTGGTACAGTTCATGTCATCGCTAACGTTTGGAGCTGTAACTATGATCAAGGACAATTTATGTCCTTTATAGCCCACTGGGTAAATGTGGTTCTGGCCCAGGCATGCCAGCCACTTGGCCAGGTGACGGTAATGCTGCCTTTACATTGTAATCGTGGGATTTCTGTGCCAATGTCCTCCTCTGCCTCCTCATTAGTGATGAGCTGCATAGGCAATATCCCTATCACAACACAGCAATTCCTATCACACTACCTAACACCCTGCACTGGAATCAGCTACACTATATCACTATATAACCTACACTGACTATCTCCCACTAACTATCTGTATTATATATATGAGCTAACTATCTAATGTAATTGAATAAGGATCCAGATGAGTCTGCAAAGCACAGAGCACAGCAATGACACTGCTGTCTCTCTCAGAACTGCAAAAAACAGCAGAAACTGGCTGCTGGGGAGTTTCCTATATAGTAAAGGGGTAGGTAACTTTCTTATTGGTTGCTAGGGATGTTGCTAAGCTTTAACAAAGATATTGCAGCCTTCTTATTGGCCCACAAGCAAGAAGCAGTAGTATTGCTGAAAAAACTAGAATATTCGCAATTATGAATATATAGCACTATATTCTAGATTTTCACGAATTCTCGAAGTGACGATATTCGCAATAAAAATTTGTGATTAGAATATTAGCGATCAACACTACTCCATATACTCCACCTTGTAGTCAGCCTCTACTGTAGGCACAGTTCAGAGTGGTCCTCCAGTTTACCACCTATACAAAGCATGGTTCAGCACCTGGTCAGCGTGGGGGTGCCACACCAGTCACATAAGGGAGGAACTGCTCTGCATCATCAATCAGGAAATCGAATCCTGGCTGTCTCCTTGCCAACTGGAGATAGAAACCATGGTCACCGATAATGGGAAGAACATTCTGTGTGAGCTGCATCAGGGAGAGCTGACCCATGCGCCCTGCATGGCGCACATCTTTAATCTTCTTGTCTCCCAGTTCCTTAAGTCTTCCACCCAACTGCAAACCATCTTGAAAATGTCAAGGAAACTGTGCATGCACTTCACCCACTCTTACTGTGCAAAACACCTACTCCTTGAGCTGCAAAGGTAGAATGGTGTTCCCCTACCTCGCATCATATGCAACATTTCCACACATTAGAACTCCATGCTCCATTTGTTGAGCGACTGTATGAGCAGAGAAAACCAGTGACCGATTTCTTGATGAAGACGGACACCACTACTCCCTGGTGTAACTTTGACGTTAGACAGTGGAGGCCACTTTATTTGTCAGTCGCCAGGACTACAGGATGAATGATGTCATTTCGCTCCTTAACATCCTGGAGGGGATGCTAATAAATCTGACTGACAAGGGCAAAGAAGACATGGCGCCTACATCTCACAGCCACCTAAGCCCTGTGGAGGCTGGATGGTGGATGAGGATGAGGACATAAATGCCCAGGAATTCTATACAGAACTAGGTGGTTTATCAGCCCAAGCGACAGGGGAGGAACAGAAGGAGCATAAGGAGCTAGAGGGAAATGAAGAAGATGATGAAGATGACCCCAAAACACCATGGCAGTATACAGTGGAGATAGAGGCAGAGTCCCTCCAAGTCCCTTGCACAGATGGTTAGATGCATGCTGAGTTTCTTACATAGTGATAGCTGCATTACCACCATTTGGCAGAGGTATGTCTACTGGCTCTCCACAATGTTAGACCCTCTCTACTGGTCCAAAATGGGAGCCTTTTTTACACCTGCTGAGAGGGATAAAAATACTATTGAGACATCATTTGTAGTAGGTTGATCACTGCTTACCCGCACCATCACCAATCCTCATGAAGGTCTAACAAGGGGGACCCTCTGAGCTCAAGCACCACTTTCATGACTTCTGGAGAAGAAAAAGGCAGGAGCAGCACAAGCTCCATCAGCAGCAACTTAAGTCTTGAGTCTCTAATGAACAATTTTCTTCAGCCGCCTACTGAAGAAACCACCCAGCAGCAGCAGGATATGGAGCAGAACCTGAACCAGCAGGTGGTGGCACACTTAGACTGCACTCAGTCACTCCATGTCCAAGATCCCCTGCCAAACTTGAATATTCACCGCAACAGGCCAAGTTTGCACTGGGCAAGCTTTCCTGCCCAAGCAGTAGTGTGGCCTCAGAGCAAGTGTTTAGTGCGGTGGGTGGCATATTTATCCCAAAGAGAATTCACCTTTCAACAAAAAATGTTGAGAGACTAATCTTTGTAAAGATGAATTAGGCCTCAATCAACCAGAATTTCCAGACATCGGTGCCTGATACAACAGACTAGCTCATTCTGGTAGTAATGATCTGACTAGTGTGCTGCCACAACGGAACATTGTCACAGATGACCAGTTACTTCTGCCCACATGCTGCTGCCACTATTCTGATGATGTCACCTGCCTGATGCCACACGCTTGCTGCCTCTACTGCCATCTGCTTCTACTGTGATTTGCCACCATCCGTGGCCACTATTGTGACTCTTCATGCTGTTGCCACACTCACCAGTCTGTTACAGGGCCACTAGTGTCCCTTTTTGACCATGTTGACATTACTGTTTATTTTTCCATTCTTCTAATCTGTCACATAAACAGAAAAAATAATAAGAAAGTTATTGTGACAGATCTGAAAAATGGAAAAAAGTCCTGTTGTTTCAGTGTCCATAAGGCCTCTATTACACGGTCATTACTTCACATCAGGATTTGATCATGATTAGGAAGCCAAAAGCAGGAGTGGGTTGAAAACACAGAAGACATGCACATATTTTCATCACATGTTATCGCTGTTTTGGACCTACCCCTGTTTTTGCCTTACCAATACTGATCAAATGCTGACCAAATACAGACGGTTTGAAGACGGATGCTCAAACTACTGGGTCCGCTTTTTTTGGGCTGTTTTTCTGACGGATCAGAAAAATGTAAAAATAAAAAAAGTGATGTGTACACGACCTTACTGCTGACACCCTCCCCCATGGGGCCACTACTTGAATCTTGGGCCACCGCGCAGTTAAAGCCATGCCGATTAGAGCAGACGCTACCATTG
The DNA here is from genome assembly GCA_033119425.1 of Bufotes viridis. Lineage (NCBI taxonomy): Eukaryota > Metazoa > Chordata > Amphibia > Anura > Bufonidae > Bufotes > Bufotes viridis. The sequence goes on from CM065590.1 coordinate 438,176,929, forward strand.
ACCAGTAAGACTGAGTTCACACTTCTGTTATTTAGTCAGTTATTTCCATCACTTATTAATACTTCAACAGTGATGAAGAAAAAATGTCCTGCTTTTTCCAACAAGCTGGGGCAACATGCCACACCTCACGGAACTATACAATTATCATGTGTATATGAATGCCCTAAACATTTTTAAAAAGCTTGCTATTTTTTGCTTATCCACCACCAAAAAGTTACAGTAGTTTTTTTATGATCAATTTATGTTTTTAGTGGCCATACCCTTAATCAATTAGGTGGCCCTACAGTATATCAATTGTGCTACAAAAACCTTTATTTGCTATATGTTTATCAATTGGGGTCGTCCAATCTGTGACTTAGCGAAATTAAAGAGTTTCTCTACTTTGAACAATCTTTACTTGATATTTTTTTTATCAATAAGCTGATCATAAAGTCTTCCCCAGCAATTGGCTATGGGAAACACATGCAGTGAATTCTCTATTCCCCTGCAGTGCCACCACAGGGGAAACTAAACATTTCACAGTTCAGGTCATTTACAAAGGCTGTACATCAGTTTTCTGTAGTACAAAAATTGCAGATTGTTTGCACAATCTGCATTTGCACAAAAATTTGCAACCTTTTGCCTTTCTCCACTGTTCCTGCAACATAGAGTGGATAGAGTTTAGCGAAAGGTGACTGGGCCACCGCACACCAACACATCTACAACAATTGAGACCAGATACAGGTAAGTGTGGGTTCGCAAAACCGATATAAATGGTGGCTACACTTGATGTTGTTTCTGATGGAATACTCAGGTGCTCACCTAGTGTGCCTACACCCACTTAGGCACTTGAAGACCTTGGTGCAAAAGAATAAAAATAGGGGCAACACTGAGAGCTATCTGGGATAAGACAGTGTAAAATCGATTTTATTTAGAAATATTAAATATTAAATATTAAATATATAAGTAAATATAGGAATAAGTAAAAATAAAAAATAAAAATAAAAATAGATAGACCTGTTTGGTTTGTTCAAATTGCGCTTCACTTAACTTATTGACTCTATTCATCGACGCACACCTAGACCAAAAACCCTATACAATGTGTATATACTAAATAAACTGAATAAATTGATAACCACTGTGTTACAAAACCTTCTGTGCAAATGGTGCAATTCCTGTGCAAAATACAATAATCATATAAATAGTTAAAAATAAAAATAACAATGAACAATCTATAGCATAAAAGTTCAAAGCGTGCTGTTTCAATTATATGTGATGAGATGGGCAATGGGCATCAAAAGAGTCACTAATAATAGCGCTCCTACTGTCCTCGGTTTTTATAAGCGCACTATGGGAGCTCTGAATGGTCAGAATATTTCCATATGGATAAATAGCCCTTTTAAATTGATACACTGGCGTTTTGCAGTGAATAGTAGCTGATCGTTCTGTCCGCTTCTTTGATACTGAGTTGGAGTCGGCAACACTGTGCGCTCCTCCCTTCTTCCACACCACCGTCCCCGACCCCGGCTGCTTACCTCCGGTCTCGTGTACCGTCACCGTCCAGAGTGTCCACACGCCCGCGGCGTCCCGCTCAGCGTTCTAGGCACACGCGGCGTCCCACGTGGCTTTCTTTATAGTGTTGGCAGCCGCTGGGTCCTAGAGATCATCGGTATCTCTTTTTCTCTGTAGTTCTATAGAATCGATGTAGCTGTATCTTTGTTAGACGTGGGGGACGGAGGGGGACAAACTTCGATAGGTCACCGCCAAACTCCCAGACGCGTTTCCGGGTTTGCCCCTTCTTCAGTGGGTAAAAAGTGTGGGTTCGCATTGGCGTTATTGAATTCCGTTATAGGTTCCGTTATAACAGAATATAACGGAATTCTAGGACGGAATGCAAAACGTAACCCCATGGGACTGTTAGACATGTATGAGCAAAACAGAATGCATGGTAAAGGCTTCTGTTTTGCATTCCGGCCTAGAATTCCGTTATATTCAGTTATAACTCTGTTATAACGGAACCTATAACAGAATTGAATAACGCCAATGCGAATCTGACCTAACCTTGGTAAATTATAACTAAAATCTACGCCAGATCCTAGCTGGAAAATATTTAAGTTCCTGGTGCATTGACATCACAGATGCGAAAAATTTATTAAGAGGCCCATCTTATTCTGGTGGAGGGTTCGCAAAGACTGGCATGTGAAGTGCCAGTTTTTAGCAAATGAGTCCGTGTCTAGTCAAATCAATAAACTACCAGATGAGACTTTTTGTAACTGCTTATCACTCTGGATAAAAGCTATGGATCCTGAACAGAGAGAGGATCCCCTTGCCCTCCACCTTTGTTAACTAAAGGTATATGAAAATTCAACAACCCATCTTAATGTTTTTAGCATTACCTTTGCAGTAATTTAGCGTTGTGTCTGGTGTTCCTGTACGCTCTGTCCTCTGCCTGTATCTATTGAGTTTTCAGACCCATGATTGATTTGATGTTTATAGAGCATCACTGATGAATATTGATTTACTTGTTTCTTTTTAAATGGAGGTATAATGAGCCCTTTCACTTAGCAAATGATGACAATGTTGTGCTATGGACTCAAAATGATTTCTAAGCCTGACAATAATGGAATCAATACTTATTAGATCATTATTGGAGGTGATGGTCCAGTTATTGTCTGACCTGTCTAAATGGTAAAGGTAGACAATAAGGTCAAGCATTCTATGTAGCAATAATCGTCCATGATCAATAAATTATGATATGTGCTTTTGACAATCCATATGTAATACCCTATGTACAAAAATACAACTGCTATAAGCCTGCCCCTATGTACGAAAATATAAATTCTATGATACTATTTTCTATGTACAAGTATATAACTAATATAATACTGAATCCTATCTACTAAAAAATAAGTACCATAATACTAGCGCCTTTGTACAAGAATATATCTGTAACAACTGTAATACTGTCCCTATAGAAAATTACTATAAGGGTGCATTCACAGCAGTAGTGTTTTGTGGATCCGCAAATTGCAGATCCGCAAAATACGGATGCCGGCCATGGGCATTCCGCAATTTGCACATAGCCACAACTATAATAGAAGATGCCTATTCTTGAATTCTTGTATGTGATTGCTGACAAGAATAGAACATGCTCTATCATTTTTTTGTGGGGCTAATTGAAATGAATGGGCCTGCACCCATTCTGCAAAATTGCGGAACAGATGCAGACTCATTCATACGGTCGACTGAATGAGCCCTTATACTGCAATTCATTTTATGTACATTAAAATACAATCTGCAAAGAAAAAAAAAAGGGAGGGGGGGGGGGGGGTCAGTCAGCACATCCCAATGCGCGGGTGCACGTTGCCATGGCTGAAAACACAAGAGAAAAAAATATATACAATGTAACAGCACTCTGCAAACCAAATAAGGTACAAAAAAGTATTCAAACGCTAATGCTATGCTTATTAAGTAAATTAGATGCTCAGCAAATACATTTTGTACTGAATTATTTGGGCCCATCTGCCACACGTCAATCTCTGTAAGATGGGAACCTACACTAAATTCTACCTGTTGTGTGCCATGACGCTTACCATAAAATTCCGGGAGTGTAGGTTCCACATGCATGCTTAATTTTTATCACTTTTGGTGCCAAAATGGCCTCCATTAAATCCAGGGAATGCAGGTACCAACATGTTTGCCGCTCGCATAGTGAAGTATAAGATCGGGACACGGAGCCGGCAGAGCGGAGGCAAGATATTTTACAACGATGTCTTTGAATTTGTGGGCAGTGGCCAGCGACAATGGCGTAGCGTGGCTTGCCAGAACCCAGGGCTAGCCAAGTATACACCCAACCTGCGGCCACGCCCTTTTTTTTTTTACAGATAATGTAGTAGATATCACTTGCAGTCATACGTAACACCATAGATACCACAGTGATAACTCTCTGAGTACAGAAAATGTAGTAGATGGGTGTGAGCCCCCAGAATTCAGAACACGCTTTGTGTGACCTGAAGTCTGGGGCCAGGCTGCTACAGTGTGCGCCAAATTCTATATCCACCCTCCATCACTACAGAACATACAGGGTAATACAGCACCCCATAACTCTTACATCCAGTGACGTCTCCTTTGATGTAGATGTTCTCTTTCCTCGTCTTCTCCTTTCGGACCTCAGACCAGACCACCATTTTTCAGCCATTTCTCGTCTCTGCAGTTTGACAAAAATAATTGTGGTAAGCTGATACTGTGCCAAAGTGCCCCCACAGTAATAGTGCTTCCAAAAGTCCCACCAATAGTAATAATTCTCTGCTAGAGCACACATGGTAGTAATAGTGCTCCTACAGTTCCCCCAACAGTACTAATGTCCCCACTGTGCCCCAGAAGTAATAATGCTCCCATAGTGCTCATACTAGTAATCATGATCCTCATAGACCCCCAGTAGTAATAAAGCCCATCACAATGCCCCCCAGTAGTAATAATTCTCCTTATAATGTGCCAGTGCAAAAAATACCCCCTTGTAATGCCCCCAGTTGAGCTAATGTCCCCATAGTGCCCCCATAATGTGCCAGTATAAAATACCCCTAAATAGTGCCCCCAGTAAATGCTCCGATAGTGCTCCTCTCCCCCTTCCTCCTAGTGCCCCCCATAACATACCAGTATAAAATGCCCCATATATAGTGCCTCAGTAGATGCCCTCATAGTCCCCCATAAGTATAAAATACCCCTTCTTAGTGCTCCCATAGATGAGCCCATAATACCCCTCTCTCCCCTTCCCCATAGTACCCACCATAATGTGTCCCAGTATAAAATGCCCCTATACAGAGCCCTCCATATAAAATAGCCGTTCTTTGTGGCCTTAGTAGAAGCCACCATAGTGTTTCTCACCCCCCTTCTCCCATAGTGCCCCCCATATAAAATATCCCTTCTTTGTGGCCTCAGTAGATGCCCCCATAGTGCCCCCAATAATGTGCCAGTAAGAAGTTTCCCCATAGATGCCCCCATAGTGCCACCCAATAATGTACCAGTAAAAAGTGCCACCAATAATGTGCCAGTAATAAGTGCCCCCTCAGATGCCCCCACAGTGCCACCCAATAATGTTCCAGTAAGAAGTACCCCCATAGATGCCCCCAATCATGTGCCAGTAACTAGTACCATATAAAAAAATAAACACTTATACTTACCTCCATCAGGTTGGCAGCGACGCAATGCAGGCATCTTTCGGCCTGTGTCCTGCACTGTATGGCTCAGGCAGCATGACGACATCATCGCTCTGCCTGCACCAGCCTATGACAGGCTGCAGGCCAAGTGCCTGCAGCCTATCAGAGGACCAGGGAAGGGAGATGCCTCTCCCCTGTCCTGCAACATCCATCTGTATCGCTGTCCTGAGGACAGCGATACAGATGACTATGGAGATGAGTGCTTCCACAATGGAAGTGCTCATCTCTCTGTGTCATGCCACCGACTCCCCACACTTGTCACCAAGGCCTTATTGGCGGTGCAGCCATACTAGCGCCCCCCTGGAATTTTGCACCTGGGGCAATTAGGATTGCCTAATTGACTGGGGGTCAATTAGGATTACCACAATTATTATTTTTTGCCAAATGCCAGAATAATGAGAGAGTGAGAGAGAGAGAATATTTTAAAGCATTTTTATTACTTTCTGTAATGTCAAAAGTTTACATACACTAATAATACTATGCCTTTAAATAATTCTGGACTGCCTATATGTTGATGTCATGTGCTTGGAAGCTTCTGTTAGGTTTGTTGGCAACATCTGAGTTAATTAGAGACACCTGTGGATGTATTTAAATGCACACCTCAAACACATTGCTTCTTTGTATAGCATCATGGGAAAGTCTAAAGAAATCAGCCAAGATATCAGGAAGAGAATTGTGGACTTGCACAAGTCTGGCTCAACCTTGGGTGCAATTTCAAAATACCTGAAGGTGCCTTGTACAAACAATTATATGCAAGTACAAACAAATATACGCAAGTAGATAGAAGATGGAAATGTCCAGCCATCATACTGCTCAGGAAGGTTCTGTGTCCCAGAGATAAACGTGCTTTGGTCTGACATGTGCATATCAACGCAAGAACAAAAGCAAAAGACCGTGTGAAGATATGGCGGAAGCTGGTAAGATTGTGTCAATATCCACATTGAAACGAGTACTGTATCAACATGGGCTGAAAGGCCACTCTGCCAGGAGGAAGCCATTACTCCAAAAGAAACATGAAAAAGCCAGATTAATGTTTGCAAATGCACACAGGAACAAAGACCTACATTTTTGGAGACTTGCACTGTGGTCTGACGAAGCCAAAATTGAACTTTTTGGCCATAATGACCATTGTAATGTACAAATACAGTGAAGGAGTTTAAGCATGGATGGGATAGGCATAAGGCCATCCTTCATATAAGATAGGGCCAGGGGCTATTCATAGTATTCAGCATATTGGGCAGACTAGATGGGCCAAATGGTTCTTCTCTGCCGACACATTCTATGTTTCTATGTTTCTATGTTACGTTTGGAGGAAAAAGGGAGAAGCTTGGAAGCCTAAGAACACCATCCCAACTGTGAATCACGGGGGTGGCAGCATAATGTTGTGTGGTTCTTTTGCTGCAGGAGGAACTGGTGCAATTCACAATATTCAGTAGATGGCCTCATGAGGAAAGAAAATTATGTGGAAATACTGAAACAACATCTCAAGACATCAGCCAGGAAGTTAAAGCTTGCGCGGTAATGGATCTTCCAAATGGACAATGACCCGAAGCATACTGCCAAACTGGTTGCAAAGTGGCTTAAGGATAGCAAGGTCAATGTTTTGGAGTGGCCATCACAAAGCCCTGATCTCAGTCCTATTGAAAATGTATGGGCAAAGCTGAAAAGGTAGGTGCGCGCAAGGCGACCAACAAACATGGCTCAGTTACACCAGTTTTGTCAGGAGGAATGGGCCCAAATTCCGACCAACTATTGTGAGAAGCTTGTGGAAGGATATCCAAAACGTTTGACCCAAGTCATACAGTTTAAGGGCAATAATACCAAATATTAATGAAATGTGTGTAAACTTTTGACTTTGCAGAAAGTAATAAAAATGCCTTAAAACCTTCTCTCTCAATATTCTGGAGTTTTTCAAATAATAATAATTATGGTAATCCTAATTGACCAAAAACAGGAAAGGTTTATTCTGATTTCATGTCAGATATTGAGAAAAACATGCATATGTATCTTTTTATATAGTGTATGTAAACTTCTGGTTCTGGTTCTGCTTTCACATCAGCACTTCCCTTTCTGGTATTGAGATCCGTCACTGGATCTCAATAGCAAATGAAAACGCTATTTTGTTCCCATTCATTGGCAATGGGGACGAAACTGACTGTAACGGAGTGTACCAGAATGCATTACGTTCCGCTTAGTTGTGCTCCCATGCCAGACCAAGATTAATCTAGCATGAAAAATAATGTAAGTCAATGGTGCCGGATCCATTTTCTCGGACACAAAACAAAATGGATCCAGCACCCATTGACTTACATTTTTCTTTAGTAAAACTTCTTTAAGGATGTTGTCCCACAAACAATATTCTACATTTTTAAAATCAGCCATATAGTTATTCAATAAAAACTATATAGCATCACCTGTTGTTTGTTCTTTTCCTTGTTTCTCTGTCCATCTCTTACAGTTGGTTTCACAGTCTCAGTTCCATCAGTAAAAGGGCACTGGCCGTACCTACATTTAGAAGCTCTGGGAAATGTGGGGGGAGAGTGCAATAGAAGGGAACCCCCTCTCTAAAGGGATATGCCATTGAGAGTCCAACTTGAAATAAATCTAGCAGATTAGTGGGAGCAAAGAATTGGGAGATATCTGAATCCATGAGAGGTACAGGGCTGGTTCTAGCTTTGTTGGAAAGAGATTGCAAGGTACTACAGGAAATTTAAAGTTGTCACATTAAACATGATAACCTCTTTAAATCACCATAAATGGGATATTGTGAGACGCATATGCGTCTCACTTGTAACACTAGAAAACCTTCAAGAACATCACATTGCAAAAAAGGCAGATTATCATATAATCATATGGTGGAGTACTAGAAGTTTAGTGTATTTTAATACTGCATCTCTGTTATCTACTTACTTCAGAGCACCTATTGAAAACAATGGTCCTCAACCATGTGATAGCTGCTCTGGCTAATATAAAGGTCTTCTGATTGAGTTACCACTCTCTATTACCTCCATATCCTTCCTACAAAACATACGGCTAGAACATGTTTTAAAGAGAATGTCTTTAACCGATCATGGCGAAAGTTGTACCGTAATTTTCATGTCCGTACTTGGATCCATGAAGGATTGATCCTGGAAGTGACACAAGAAGAACATGGGGTTCAATTAATTCACGCGTCATTAAGTAAATGAATCCTAAAACTGCTTCTGACTGCTCAGCAGGATCTATACATGAGCAGCGAGTCTCTACTCTGACTCTGGCCTGTTTAAAACCCTGCCATTGATTGACAACATATTGACTTTCATTATGTTTATCGCAGCACACGTTGTATATGTGCAATTGTGAGAAGGAACTCCTATGTTGCTGCTATGCATAACTCTGCTCTCCCCACCCTACTCCTAGGGAGCCTCTTCCATGCCCTCTGCCATTTTCACTATTTGTGCAAGGGATGCAGGACCTAACATGAGAAAGGTCCTACATTCATGCACAGGAAAAGAGGAGAAATTTGTGCGTGGTGTAGTGTCTGTATGCTAGGAATTTTAAACTAATGAACTTTCACCGGGAGATCACAAACTTTTTTTTGACAAATTGACAAATAATTAGCCCCCACAAACATGATCTATCAAAATATAAGTAAAAAATGCATTTATGAAAATAGGCTGTCACACACAACAAAGTCGCTCACTGAGCCTCCTCTTAGGTATTTCTTGGTGTTTCATTCTGGTTTCCCGGACGTCTATCAGTCAGCAGCCAACTACACCAGGACTAGGGGCACAGAGGACTTTATTACTATGGAGGGAGCACAGAGGACTTTATTACTATGGAGGGGGCACAGAGGACTTTATTACTATGGAGGGGGCACAGAGGACTTTATTACTATGGAGGGGACACAGAGGACTTTATTACTATGGAGGGGGAACAGAGGTCTTTACTACTATGGAGGGGGCACAGAGAACTTTATTACTATGGAGGGGACACAGAGGACTTTATTACTATGGAGGGGGCACAGAGATATTTATTACTATGGAGGGGGCACAGAGAACTTTATTACTATGGAGGGGGAACAGAGGTCTTTATTGCTATGGAGGGGACACAGAGGACTTTATTACTATGGAGGGGGCACAAAGGACTTTATTAATATGGAGGGGGCACAGAGGTCTTTATTACTATGGAGGGGGCACAGAGGTCTTTATTATTATAGAGGGGGCACATAGGTCTTTACTACTATGGAGGGGGCACAGAGGACTTTTTTACTATGGAGGGGGCACAGTGGTGTTTATTATTATGGAGGAGGAACAGAGGGCATTTCTACTATGGAGGGGGCACAGAGGGCATTACTACTCTGGAGTGGGAACAGAGGTCTTTATTACTATGGAGGGGGCACAGAGGACTGTATTACTATAGATGGGGGCACAGAGGTCTTTATTACTATGGAGGGGCACAGAGGACTTTATTACTATGGGGGGGGGTACAGAGGAATTTATTATTATGGAGGGGGCACAGAGAACTTTATTACTATGGAGGGGGCACAGAGGTCTTTATTATTATGGAGGGGGCACATAGGTCTTTACTGCTATGGAGGGGGCACAGAGGACTTTATTACTATGGAGGGGGCACAGAGGTCTTTATTACTATGGAGGGGGCACAGAAGGCATTACTACTCTAGAGGGGGCACAGAGGTCATTGCTAATGTGAAGGCGGCACAATGGGAATTTCTACTATGGACTGGGCACAGAGCCAGATGGCTTTACTACAATGAAGGGGGCACAGTGGGCATTATTACTGTGAAGGGGGCACAATCGGGATTTCTACCATGAAGGGGGCACAATGGGGATTATTACTGTGAAGGGGGTACAATGAGGATTATTACTGTGAAGTGGGCACAGATAGGGCATTACAAATGTGAAAGGGGCACAGAGAGGGCATAACTACTGTGAGAGGGCACAATGTGGGCATAACTACTGTGAGGGGCACACACTTCTGGACAAAACTACTGTGAAGGTTGTACAATGAGGGCAATACTACTGTGAGGGGGTACAATGTTTTTTTTATGTACAATATGTTTTTTTATGTACAATATGTAGTCAGACCTGCTAAAAAGTGAAGTTGCACGTATTGCACAAAAGTATGCGTATCATTAATTGCCAATTTGCGCAATCACGAATATATCGGAGCACTCTATCTGCATATTAAGCTATTGTAATGTTCTGCCGTGCCAACCATTTTCTCCAGTCTCAGGAATCTTCTAGCAGCTTGAAAAATGTAGCAATAGTGACCCACGCCTGTATTGCGCACGAATTTATAACAAATATTCACCCAAATATTTGCAAAATATTGAAAATTCGAATATTGCCCTTGCCGCTCATCACCAGTAGCAATCTCAGACAGAGTAGCACCAGCTGTACATATGGCACATGCTATATCTGTACATGACACACACTGGCACAAACTTTCCATCGTGATATCCCCTTGACCATCAAGCAGAAAGATTAGGAAAAAAAAGGGGTGTTATGCTTTTCATAGTGTCCAGCAACGTTATCCTGAGAGTCTCCTGTGCGTCTTTCACTCCTGTCACTTGATTTAGCCTCATAGTTTGTGTTCCATCCTTATCCAGCTGGGAGCCCATCAGTACCTGGCTGCTTTGCCTTCATCCTCCCCTGTCAGCCAAAGGCAAATGCTGCAGGACCCACGGGCAGTTCTGACGCGCTTGATTAACCTTCTCTTTCTGACAGGTTTCCTCATAACCTGGATCTCCCTCCAGGTCTCCCTAAGACCCTGCCAACCTCCTGCCACCTCACTGCAGCACTACATGGACTCGCACACAGTCCTACAACCTAATGGCATTATGTAATACTCAAAAGCCTGTGCTGATTTGCAGTAGAAAACAGAAAGAAATGGATACAGTGTAGCTGGAGAAAAACTCTAGCTAGAGAAAATGTCACAGAAGTGCTATAAAAAGTTATTTTAACACTGTATTTTATTAACTTATTTCAAAATGTTAACAAACTGGACTAGCAGTCATCTTTCCCTGGGTAATGCAGATGTGCAGAAGTGCTGGTACCATGTTTAATCCATTCTGTTGTATGGATCTATGCTAAGAGCTGTAATGTTTATAGGCATCTGCCATGCTTTTTCGGCCCAGCTTTAACCAGAATCATTCACCCAGGAGCGTAGAGCTAAAGGCTCATGAGCTCTTGTACTAGAGTTCCACTTGGGTCTCCCATACCTCAGTGCTTTATGGCAAGGGGCAGTGTTGTTGCCCTTAGCTACCTGAGGCCAAATTCTCAACCTAACCCCTCACCTCCAGCCCTACTGTTAAAGACATTCTTTTAGAAACATTAGATACAGCGCTACTAAACATAGAGGGTAATACAGCACCACCTACCTCTTACATCCATTGGTATCTCCTGTGATGTAGACGTTCTCTTTCCTCATCTTCTCCATTCAGACCAGACCACCGTGATGATTTCTTTCAGCCATCTCTCTTCTCTGCAGAGGTTGACAAAAAGACATCTTAGTTTCCTCATTCCCCCCCCCCCCCCAATACTGTACCTCAGAAACAGATAATCCTCCAGAAAATACTAGTACCACACAGATAGTGCCTGTTTCAATAATTATTGGCACACAGTCCTTCAGTAGTAATAATTATCCTTACAATGTGCACCAGTACAAAAAATACCACCTCATAATGTGTTCCAGTAAAAAAAATACCCCCTTATAATGTGTGCCAGTACAAAAAATATGATGTTACCTTTCAGATCAGGCCCCCATATCAGATCCTAAGACCAGACTCCCGTATCACACTTTAGATCAGACCCCCATATAAGACCTCAAATCAGACCTCTATATCAGACCTCAGATTAGACCCCATATGAGATCCTCAGACACCATTATCATATCCTCAGACCCCCGTATCAGATCCTCAGACCCTCATATCAGATCCTCAGGTCAGACCCCAATTAAATAAATAAACCTACCTCTCCTGCTATGCCGCTACTCTCCAGCTCTATCTTTCTCTCCTGCAGTCACGATCCCTGGTCTTCTCCAGGTCCGAGCAGCACTGTGACCTGACTGTGTGCTGTCAGGTCATAGTATGTGCCTATGTCAGGAGTCAGGACGATGTACTCAGTCAGGACATTGCAGTGTGGTCTTGGAGAAGAGCAGAGAGGAGGGTTGGGAACACCGCTTCACTAACCTTTCCCATGACTCCTGCCTACTAGTGAGTGCTTCCATAAGGAAGTGCTCACTAGTATTCGCTTTATAAGACGCACTGCATCTTATAAAGAAAAATATACAGTAATTAGCGGTGCGCCACTGACAAGAAAGGCCCTGTGGGCCCCCCTGGCTTGGGGCCCTGTTTGAATTGCGACTGCTACAACCTCTTTAGCTACACCACTGCATTCGTCATACTAGTGCTTTACATTGAGATTTGATTGCTCATGAGTTCTAACATAACAACAATTTACATGTGACCTATAGGAGGAAAAGTTATACCTAAATTATGAGAATTCTGGTCAAAATTCTTGTGAATGCTGCAAGCACCTACAATGTTTTCCCATTAAGGTTGCATATGAGTCTCACGACTCAATCTCCTGTAGAAAAACATGGCTGCTCTCTCCTACTAAAGCGCCATTTAGCCCTGATATCTTAGGTTTCGTTTGAAGAAAAAAAAAAGATATGCAAATCGTTAAAGTTGGGCTTGTAAATGACTGTGCTGTTTTTGCTATTACTACTATCCTGTTGTATACACATAGCATACACATAAGTGGCCCAATATGGCAGACTGTTGTAGGGATCCTGCCACCACTTTCAAGTAAATGCCTCCCTCCCAGCTAGACCTTGGCCACAAAATAAATGCTTACCAGGAAGAATCATATATCATCTATAGAACTGGTGTCCTACATAGCAGTCGCAGATACCAGGGGCCTGACAAAATGGTCCAGTTGCAATCATAACATCTGCACCACCTATATGTACTCAAAGGGCTTATGCACAAGGCCATAGCTGTTTTTGTAGTCCCCAAATTTCAGATCCGCAAAACACGGATACCGCCCATGTGCGTTTCACAGTTTGCGAAAAGGACATCCAGCCCTCTATACAACTGTCCTATCCCAAAAATAGGAAATGTTCGATCTTTTTGCGGTTGCCGCGGAACGGACTTTCAGATGCAGATAGCAGTCTTTTGCTGCCCCATTGAAGTTAATAGGTCCGCATCCGACCTGCATGCCCTAAGGCCCCTTTTACACAAGCTAGTTTTCTGCGCAGGTACAATGCGTGACGTGAACGCATAGCACCCGCTCTGAATCCTGACCCATTCATTTTAATGGGTCTGTGTACATGAGCGTTGCTTTTCACGCATCCCTTCTGCATTGCGTGAAAACTGAAAATCTCAGCATGTTCTATATTCAGCGTTTTTCACGCAGCCTTGGTCCCATAGAAGTGAATGGGGCCGCGTGAAATGCGTTTTTCACTGATGGTTGCTAGCAGATGTTGTTTGTAAACCTTTAGTTTTTTATCACACGTGTGAAAAAACTGAACAACTGAATGCAATCGCAGACAAAACTGACTGAACTTGCTTCAGTTTCACTAATCCGTCACGTTCGTGTGAAAGAGGCCTATGGCCAATGTCAGGGTGTAACACCTGTACCAAGGAGTATAATGGGTCTGTGTACATGAGCGTTGGTTTTCACGCATCACTTCTGCGTTGTGTGAAAAACACAGCATGTTCCCCTTAGAAGTGAATGGGGCTGCATCAAAAACGTATTGCATCCGCAAATAAGTGCGGATGCAGTGCATTTTTCACTGCTGGTTGCTAAGAGATGTTGTTTGTAAACCTTCCGTTTTTATCACGCACGTGAAAAACCGATCAAAATGCATTGCACCCGCACGGAAAAAACTGAACAACGCGACAGCAGACAAAACAGACTGAACTTGCTTTCAAAATGGTGCGAGTTTCACTGAACACACCCTGAACGCATCCAGACCTAATCAATCACGCTCGTGTGACAAAGGCCTAAGTTAAACATATCATTCTTGGGTTCTGCTCAATAGCTGAAAAGGTAGTAGGCTGGCCGAGGATCATCACATATTGTATGTATCACATGTTGTATTGTAGTTCCCTTGAATGATGGTTTGGTAGAATCAATATAAATGGTTATACATCTTAAATTAACCCATAAGCATGCACCAGCGAGCCCTGGTTTCCAAATCAGATTTGGATTGGACTGTCTTCTGTGATATCACTAGAGCCCATTACTGTTCTAATTAGACAAAAAAACACAACACCCTGGTTTGAATTAAAGAGCTTGTTTCCCAATCCAGATTTTAAAAAAATATGATTGTATTTTGTCCAGTTCAGGGTTGTTGTTTTTTTGAACATTTCTAGTACTCTTGTCGGCCCATTCCAACCTTGGATTAGGTATGTGACTCTCATTATTTAACATTATCTAGCTTGTAGTCTTAGCTTGGTGCCCACACCATGCTCAATCACTGGGTCGGACAACATTCCTGCAGAAGAGAAGAATATTGACTCCTTTAAAGGGCTGATCTCATGGAGACAACTTCTGTCAGTATGCCTTTTAAGGAATATGGACATCATGGAGAGGAGGTCACTTGCTCGAGACTCACTCTTTATGAACGAGAACGGAAAGCTGTTTTGTATGAGAATTTGGCTTTATGGAAGACTCGAGCTGTTCTTGCTTGACATGGACAGCTAGGAGCAGGACCCATGTTGACCAGCTGATCGCCAAGGTGGCCACCTTCTGAAAGTGGCTGTCTCCTATGAGACAACAACTTTAACGAACCATAATAGTCGTCCATTCACTCATCCTGAAAATAGAATATTGCAGAGCTGTAGAAATGACTAGAAGCTGCTGGCAGTCTCTCCCCTCTAGAGCTGAAATCTTTGAAGGCACTTGAATATGCCAAGTTAGGTAGAAAACATCTACTTCCCAGATGAAGCTCTCAGGAATAATGACTCCAGTCCAATGCAGGCAAATTCTAAACCCCCTACTGCTACCGCCACTAAAATCCATCTACTTGCTGCTGACATGCCGTCTGAAAATCACTCTGGAGTATGATTATAGTATTCTCTTACAGAACAGAGCTGCTCTCAGCTTAACATCACAAATATCTCCTTCCAGACAGGGAACAGGAGGCTTGTTATGTTAGAACGATAGAACGGTGGATGCAAAATAAAGTATGAGGCATTAAAACATGTAGGGGATTTTTCTCTGTGAACTACTCCTCATCATATGACCCATTGGGGCACATGCGGTTAAAACAGGGGGTACTCTGATCTGAACCCCATTTGTTAGAGTGACCAGGGAAAGTTTAGGCATACTGAAGGTTGCAGTTGCATCCTCATAAGAAAACACAAGTGCTATAAATGACAGATGATAGCACATGACCCTATTACAGATTTTTTATTGAGGCCAATGGGCTTCAAAGTATGCCTCTAATGAAGGATGATCGATGGGGAATCTGATTGTCCAAATGGGTGTACATAGAAGGGACACCAAAGCAACTATTATGATGGATCCACCATTAAGAAGGGCACAGTATATATTACCCCCTTCACTGCTTTCTATGACCCTTGATTGCCAATGAGCCAATTTCCCATCTGTTTTCTTGCTAATAATACAGTTTCTGTGGGGAAGAGAGACCTGCACAGGTTTTTGTCAACTAGAAGCAAAAGGAATGGGTCCCCTCAGATAACCTCTACATTAATTATAACTACACCCCTGTCTTCTGTACATGGTTTTCCCCAAAGCCTCCACCTCAGTACACAGATAGCAGAGTTATTTCCAGTTCCAGCACTATATTGTATTTTCTTCTAGAAGAAGCATGATGTCTAGTGACTCAGCATAATGTATTAGGGCTAAGGAATTTACTGAATGCAGTTTTATCAGTATATAATAAGCTCCTTATTTCCCCCTTTATCAGAAAAATGAAGTTCCAACTTCTATAAAGATGTAAGATAAATGCATTAGCACAAAATGTTACACTTTAAGGGACACCCATCAGAAAAAGAGGGTATCTTTTTGTAATCATCACGAAGAGCATTTTTTTTGTAAGTAGAGGGTGCAATAACAGGGAGCTGCGATAGCACCGCTCCTCATCATTGTATCCCTCAGATGCTGTTTTCATACATGATTGTGGCATCTGAGAGTAAAAACAGTGTAAAGGTAACAGAAAAAAAAACCTCAATCATAATTACTGCCTCTGCTTGCGCACGACGGGACATCATGTTGCTTAAAGATCTGGCACGGGATTGCGGTCTAGATCTTCAATCAAGATGGAGGCAGCCAGCCCATCGCAAGCAAATGGAGCAGGTAAGTATGATTTTTTAGATTTTTTTGACACTATTTCCAGTTAAATTGATTTGCTACCATGAAGCACAAGGGAAATATGCTTCGTGGCGAATCGAATTTATCCAGACGTTCCACTTCATTGGATTCTATTTGCTCAACTCTAGGGGTCATTTATCAAACTGGTGTAAAGTAGAACTGGTTTAGTTGCCCATAGCAACCAATCAGATTCCACCTTTCATTTTAGACAGCTCCTTTGGAAAATGAAAGGAGGAATCTGATTGGTTGCTATGGGCAACTAAGCCAGTTCTACTTTACACCAGTTTGAAAAATGACTTCCCATATTCATAGAAAACCGTTTTATTGTTGTTTGGCTGTTTAACTTTTTGGCAGTACTATGCCATTGAAGATTAAATACAAAACATTGTAGTTGTCAGAACAGAGAGCTAAAACTCCTGTATAGATAATGAATTTATTGTCAGTTTACTGATGCTGTGAGGGAAAGCTGTTATCTGTTAGTGCAACAGTACAGGTCTATTGTTCTCTAGATAAGGATGTAAGTGATAAGGACTTATTAGTGTAATGTGTAATCATCTAATTGAGTCACTAACCCCTTTCCCCTCTGGTTATAGTGAATGGTCTGACTGAGAAAGTCTAACAAGCCTAATTCCCAAGTTCAAAAAAGGAGGAAGTTAAAGGGGTTCTCTGGTAATTAAGAAAATGAAAATATTTACGGTAAATATTACTTTATGATAAATATATTCCCAAATACCTTTCATTAGTTATAATGACTCGTTTTGTCTAGGAAGCAATCATTAGGAGAAATAAAATGGCCTATTACTACAAACAAAACCTGCCCTAATAACAAAGCAGGACAAGTTACTTCACAACACTAAGCTAAAGAGCTGCCTCATCCTCCTCTCTGTTCTACCTTTCAAGGATTATGATCCTGAATACAGGTGAATCTCTGAGGGGAATGGAGATTATGATGAGATATGAGAGTATTGTGGGGTGTGGCTAATGAGCAGCAGCATTTGTATGCAGTCTCTATTACCACAGCCACAGTCTGCCCTGTCCATCCTCTCTGTACTAAATTCCCCAGAGATTCAGCTAAAGTTCTTATCCGCTGTATTCAGGATCATAATCCCTGACCAATAGGGCAGAGAGGAGGATGAGGCAGCTCATTCCTCAGTGTTGTGAAATAACTTGTCCTGCTGTGTGATTAGGATAGGTTTTGTGTAAACTAATAGGATGCCGGCCATTTTATTTCCCCTGATGATTGCTCCCCAGACAAAATGAGCCAATATAAATAATGAAAGGTATTTGGGAATATATTTATTATAAAGTAATATTTAGGTATTTTCATTTTCTTAATTCCCTTTAAAGGGCCAGGACAGGAAGTACAATATATGGAGTGATTCCAAAAAATGGTATCCAGAAAACCATCCACTCATTTTTATAAACAAAAATACAAGTAATATTCTCATATAGGCTGTTAATATGATACATTTTTGTGATGGTAGTTAACGTTTAAAATTATATTAATAGATGGACAATCGCCTAAATGTTTTTGGAGCGGAAGGGGTCTAACTTGTGTGGCCTAGAGCAGTGTGCTAGTCATGATTTGAGAATATCCCACAGAATAAATGCCTGTGGGAAGTCCTGATGCATTGACATGAATTATATCACCTGCTCAATACTAAGAATATCCTGAAAACATGACGATCCTTGGGCCCTGAGAACTGGAGTTGAGGAACACTGGCCTAGAGGGCAGTTTATTGCATATAGTGACTGCAGTAGGTGGGTTTGTGGTGGCCCCAACTCAATGCTAGGTCCCCCAGACACTGTCAAGGTGTTACCACATGTTGCTGCTCTCGTGAGGGCAGGGAAAGGCGTGATGCGCCCCAATGGGAAATAAGTGTAGAGAGTCAGGGTTTGCACGGTTCTTTACTGGAGGCACTCAGATGGCTTCTCCAGTTTCTTCTCTGGCAGAAGAAACCTCTGTGCTAGCTCTGTGCTGAGCTAGCTTTGCCACTCTTTCTCGGAAGGTTGATATCCCAGGGCTCCAGATGGCGACCAAAATGGTCGCCAATGCGACTAGGAATTTGCAAATGGCGATAAGAAATTTAAGTCTTATCGCCATTTGCGACTTGTCCCACCGCTGCGCTGCAGCTTTAAGAAAAAAAAAAAACTTCAGCAGACGCAGCGAGCGGCACAGCACAGGCAGCGCAGCCTGAAATAACCAATAGCAAAGCTCCATACAGTAAGGAGCTTTGCTATTGGTTAGTTTGGGGGCGGGCGCCGAAGCCATACAGCGCCCTGCAGCAGAGAAAGCCGGCGGGAGATGAAAGGAGGAGGGGCCGGCTCTGGGGGGGGGCTGAAGGAAGAAGTGCCGGGCGCGCAGAGGAGCCGAAGAATCAAGATGGGGCCGCATAAGAAGAAGACAGAGCAAGGTGTTGTGTATCCATGTGTGTAATGTATGTAGTGGAGTGTGTGATCATCACATACATCATACAGTACACATGTATACATCACTACATACATCACACACTGCACTACACACATCACATGCTGCACTACATACATCATACACATGTATACATCATACACTGCACTACACACATCACTACATTCATCACACACTGCACTACACACATCACATACTGCACTACATACATCACACACTGCACTACATACATCACACACTGCACTACATACATCACACACTGCACTACATACATCATACACATGTATACATCACACACTGCACTACATACATCACACAATGCACTACATACATCACACACTGCACTACATACATCACACACTGCACTACATACATCACACACTGCACTACATACATCATACACTGCACTACACACATCACACACATGTATACATCACTACATACAGCTCACACTGATGTATGTAGGGCAGTGATGTATGTGTTGCAGTGTGTAGTAAATACACAGCAGGCTATTATAGCCAAGTGATAACGTACAGGGAGGTTCCGCCATATTGGACTGGACTTTATCACTTCGCTATAATTGCTTCATGTTATTAAACCGGTAATGGTTCCCTGCACACCCACCTCTTAGGCCCCGTTCACACCACTATTTATTTCTGTTGTTCTGCTCTGTTTGATGAGCAGAACAATGACAATAATGGAAGTGTTGGATTTTTGTCATACGTTTAACATATACAAAAAAAAAAAATGTATGTTTACGGACGCCTCAGACAGATGTCATACTGTGGCATCCATCCAATAGAGTTCCATTGTACAAAAAACCATATATGCTAATTTATACGTTTTTTTTTGCAGAATGGGAGATCGTAGTGTACCACGTCTTCCAATCCTGTAAAGTCCAGAAAAAAATCTATACATCTTTTGTACAATGGAACTCTATGGTGAGGGATGCTGCAGTATGGCATCTGTCTGAGGCGTCCCTTATGTTTCAGTCATAGTATAATATAACATATGACCGAAACATAATGTAAACCCGTGTGTGACTGTGGCATCAGTGTTCGGTCAGTGATTTCCATCAGTGATTTTTGAGCCAAAACCAGTTGCGGCTGTAAACACAGAACAGGTGCTGATCTTTCCCTTATACCTTATGTCCGTGGAGGCTCCAATCCTGGTTTTGGCTCACAATCACTGATGAAAATCACTGACCAAACACTGACGTGTTAATGAGGCAATTTTTCTATCATGAATATATATCTATT